>CAUYLG010038963.1:0-50923 GCA_963573385.1 Cacajao melanocephalus
ATGGTGGTGAAAGGATCAATGCAACAAGAAGAGCTAACGATCCTAAATATATACACACCCAATACAGGAACACCCAGATACATAAGGCAGGTTCTTAATGACTTACAAAGAGACTTAGACTTGCACACAATAATAGTGGGACACTTTAACATTATACTGTCAATATTAGATCAACGAGATAGAAAATCAACAAGGATATCCAGCACTTTAACTCAGACCTGGAACAAGTAAACTTAACAAATATTTACAGAACTCTCCACCCCAAATCCACAAAACATACGTTTTTCCCAGTATCACATTACACCTATTTTAAAAGTGACCAAATAATTGGAAGTAAATCACTCCTCAGCAATTGCATAGCATTTCACAGGTTTAAATAAAATACTGGTTGGCTGCTTGTTTGTTATTTTCATCCCTTATTCCTTCCTCTCTCAATTGTTAAGCACAATTATTGGCATAAAAGAGGTTTTTAATACCTATTTTTAGACTGCATTCTAACCTGGGCAATAGAACAAGAATCCCCTTCTCTCTCCCTCTTTCTCTTCCTCTTTCTTTCCCTCTTTCGTTCTTTTTTTTCCTTTCACTCCTTTTTTCTCTTTTTCTTTCTTTCAAAAAATAAAAAATAAAAAAAAATGCCTATCATCATTGATCATTAGAGAAATGAAATCAAAACTACATTGAGATACCATCTCACACTCCAGGGCCTGTTGGGGGGTTGGGGGTGGATAGGAGAGGGAAAAAAGGGGGTGGGGGGATTGGGGTGGGATAACATTAGGAGAAATACCTAATGTAGGTGACGCGGGGGGGGGGGGATGGATGCGGCAAACCACTATGGCATGTGTATACCTATGTAACAATCCTTCATGATCTGCACATGTACCCCAGAACTTAAAGTATAATTAAGAAAATAAAAGAAGTTTCTACCCAGACCAATGCCCTGGAGGATTTTCCTAATATGTTCTTGTATTATTCTGAGGTTGTAGATTTACGTCTATAGTCATTTTAATTTGGTTTTTGTATATAACAAGAGATATGGGTCTAGTTTCATTCTTGTACATATGGATATCCAGTTTTCATAGTACTATTTATTGAAGAAACTATCTTTTCTCCAGTGTATGTTCTTGTCACCTTTGTTGAAAGTGAGTTCACTGGAAGTATGTGGATTTGCTTCTGGTTAGCTATTTTGTTCCATTGGTCTGGGTGTCTTTTATGCCAGCATCATGCTGTTTTGGTTACTATTGCTCTATACTATAATTTTAAGTCAGGTAATGTGATTCTTTTTGCTTAGGATACTCTGCATCTTTTGTGGTTCTATGTAAATTTTAGGGTTTTTTTTCTATTTCTGTGAAGAATATCAGTGGTATTTTGATATGAATTGTATTTTGATATGAATTGCATGTAGATTGTGTTGGGTAGTATGGACATTTTTAACAATATTGATTCTTCCAGTCCACGAACAGGGACTATCTTTCCACTTTTTAGTGCTCTCTTCAGTTTCTTTCATCAGTGTTTTATCATTTTCATTATACAGATCTTTCACTTCTTTAATTCCTAGGTATTTTATATGTGGCTATCGTAAATGGGATTACTTTTAAAATTTCTTTTACACATTGTTCACTGTTGGCATATAGAAATGCTACTGATTTTTGTAGGTTGATTCTGTAACCTGCAGCATCACTGAATTTATCAGTTCTCATAGTTCTTTTATGCGGATTCTTTAAATTTTTCCAAGTATAAGATCATAGCATCTGCCAATAAGGACAGTTTGACTTCTTCCTTTCCAATTTGGATGCCCTTTATTTCTTTCTCTTGCCTGACTGCTCTTGCTAAGACCTCCAGTACCATGTTGAATAACAGTGGTGAAAGCAGGTATCTTTGTTGTGTCCCTGTTCTTAGAGGAAAGGCTTTCAGTTTTTTCTCATTCACTATGCTACTAGCTGTGGGTCTGTCATACATGGCTTTTATTAAGCTGAGATTATTCCTTCTACACTGTTTTTGAGGGCTTTTATCATGAAGGGATGTTGAATTTTATCAAATGCTTTTTTGCATCAAATGAAAATGATCATATAGTTTTTGTCTTTCCTCCTGTTGCTGTATCACATTATTTGATCTTCATATTTTGAATCATCCTTTCATCTCAGGAATAAATCTCATTACATCTTGATGAATGCTCTTTTGAATGTATTGTTGAACTTGGTTTACTATTATTTTGTTGAGGATTTTTGCATCAATATTCATCAGAGATATTGGCCTGCCATTTTCTTTTTTTCTGTTTTTTTTAGAGGAGTACTGTCTGTTCGTTCTTTACCGTCAGCATTACTGGAATTAGTAGCCAAGTTCCCCCTTTATCCTTCTTCTCTCCCAGTGTCAGACATGAAGTAATATACTTTTTATTTCTAGCCAGCATCTGTAAGGCAGTCCTTTATTTTATTTTTTCTTTTTCTTGCAGACAGGGTCTCACTCTGTCATCTAGGCTGGAGTGCAGTAGCTCATGGCTCACTGCAGCCTTGACCTCCTGGACTCAAGAAGTCCTCCCACATCAGCCTCCTGAGAAGCTGGGAGTACAGGTGTATGCCATTATGCCTGGCTAATTTTTGTACTTTTTATAGAGATGGAGTTTTGCCATGTTGCCCAGGCTGGGTTCAAGTGATCCTCCTGTCTCAGCATCCCACTTATTCTATTTTTATTCTACTCTTCTTATTCTCCCTACATTTTTAATAGTTGTTCTGGGTTGTATAATTATCTCCCTTTAACTATCATTTAGTTTTTTAAAAAATTTATGTACAAGCTAATAGTTTTTCATTTATTGTGATTAAAAAACACATAAGAGAACTTACTCTCTTAACCATTTTTAAGTGTATATGTTAGTAGTGTTGAATATATTCACATTGATGGGCAACAAATCACTTGAACTTTTTAATCCTGCAAAACTGAAACCCATTAAACACTAATTCTCCTCTTCCCTTCTCTTCAGCCCTTGACAACCACCACTTTGTTTCTATAATTTTTGACCACTTTAGCTACTTCATATGAGTGGAATCATACAGTATTACCTTTTTGTGACTGGCTTCATCGGTTAGTTTTAAATGTAGATATATTTATTATGCTTATCACTATTCCTTATATAAATGTCTTAAGTCATGTTGGCTGTTTGAATCTCATTATCTAATAGATTTCCTAGTAGTGGCTCATGGAAGTAATAGTGATATGGTTTATCTCTGTGTCCTCACCCAAATCTCATGTCAAATTTTAATTCTCAGTGCTGTAGAAGGGGCCTGATGGGAGGCAGCTAGATCAAGGCGGAGGATTTCCCCTATTGCTGTTCTCATTGACAGTGAGTTCTCACAGTATCTGGTTGTTTGAAAGTGTGTAGCACCTCCTGCTTCACATTCTTTCTCCCTCTCCACCATGTGAAGAAGGTGCTTGCTTCCCCTTCACGCTTCCACCCTGATTGTAAGTTTCCTGAGGCCTCCCCAGCCATGCCTCCTGTACAGCCTGTGGAACTATGAGTCAATTAAACCTCTTTTCTTAATAAATTATCCAGTCTCTGGTAGTTCTTTATAACAATGTGAGAATGGACCTAATGGAAATAGGTTGTTTTGGCTCATATTTTTCTTGAGTATCTTAAATATATTTTCATATTGTGTTCTGGCATAAAGTATTGCTGACAAAAAGTGATTGTAATCTGTTTTCATTCATTTATAAGAACTTGGTCTTTTCGTCTGAATGCTCACAGGATTTCATTAGAATATGTCTTGATGTTGACCAACTTGGGCTGATGTTCCAGGTCATGATGTGCCCTTTCATTAGTACTACAAAGGTTTTTTCTATTTCAGGAATTTTTTCTTAAGAGTTTTTCAGGATTCTGCTGTATTGCATTGGTTTTTCTTCTCTGGGAATTCTTATTTTACGTATGTTGGGTATTCTTTGCCTGCGATCTTTCTCTAGCACTTTTACTTGAGTCTTTTTTCTTATCTTTGATTTTTAAGTTTTTCATTCTTTAAATTCTCTAGTTATAACTAATTGTGTTTACTTAGTCTTGTGATCTAAGTTAATGCTCATTTCTGAATGATTTTTTCTTAGTTTCTTATTCTTTCATTCTCTAAAACATCTTTAATCACCTCTGAGTTTGTTATCCTTATTTACATTATTCTTTCCTAACTTCTATCATTATATTTACTTAAGATTATTTTAAAATATTGGGGTCAATTCTCGTCTATTTGTGGGCATGTCTTTCTAGAGTGCTTTCACTGTCGATAGGGAAATTATATTGTTTTTCAAATGCAGCTTTGTATGGGATGTGATTGCAACCCTTTGTTCTTGTTCATTTTTTATGGAAGACTGTTTTTCTGACTTTTAAGGGGGTGAGTGTGCCAAGAAAGCTTTCTTATCTGCATAGGTCTGGAGCTTCTGAGTTTGTTGTGTTCATCATGTAGACAAAAATATGGTCTTCTATTTTACCTTTTTAATTTCTACATTTTTTGTCCTTTGCCCTCATTGTGCTTGGTGTGCTCAATTTGGACTCTATTCTCAACATTTCTCCTAAGTGTGGGGATTTATATAGAACGATTATTTTGCTTTGTTAGTCTTAACTATTTATAGGATCCAGAATCTAGACCATCCCAGCACACTGATACCTTCCCACAATTTTCTTGTATCCACAAATTCGAATCTACAGAATCATCTCTAGTTTCTCCTGCTGTTCTGAGAATGACCTCACAAAATCTTCCAATTAGTACTTGAATTTTTCATCTGTCTGGATGATGAGAAGAACCCCTACCTTCCGTGTGCTTCTCCCATGAAGCTGTTGTTGTTATTTTTGTTTCTGTGAGGCTGTGCTTTCATGGTCTATATTTATAATGAAAATAAAGATCAAGTGCGCTTTTGCCCTTCTGCTCCATAGCAGGTTTATGCCCTCTCTGAGCTTGCCATTAGACACACCTGCATTATCGTTTCACAGGTATACCATTCCAGCTTAACTCACCATTTGGCTTTGGCTCTGGCTCTGGAGAGGGTTGTGCCTGGATGGTGTGACTGGGTGCTTAGAGCCAGAAGTAATAGCCCATTAGAGCTTGCTTCCTACTCTCCCCATACTGAGCCAGTAAAATAAACAAACAGATAAATAGTAAGAGTAGTGATATTTCATAGGCAGCCCAAAAGGCTGCCTCCATCCCACTCCCTCACAGGGGTGCCTCTAATTATTTTATTTTGCTTTTTGTGATTCTAGAATTGAGTAACACTTTATTCCATAAAATATAATAGAATAAGTGTTCTCCCTCCCACTTATCATACACCTTTCATAACTGTTTCTGCCATACTCATTCCCTTGGCTGAGGTTTCACTGGATAGTAGGTAGGGACAGTGGGAATCTTGGTCATCCATTCATGCATGTCACTAATTAGATGACCAAGCATTTGGGTTCCTTAAGAAACTTATAGTTGCTACTGCCATTTACCTGAGCCTCACTGAATTTTTTCATGTTGACATTCAGAAGACTGCACAGAAATCACATTGCCTCAAAACCCACTGTGGACCTTCTAGACCTCATGAAGTTTTTAGTGGGTCCTGTAGCTGTTGGTGATTTATCCCTATCCACTTATATTTTGGGATTATAAGAATACGTTGACACTAAGGTTTGTTGTAGATGCTGTCCATGGATATTGGGGTTCACTATTGTAGTTGCTCTTTCTGTTAGGAGAAGTTCCAGGGGATTAAAATACTTTAATAATAGCAACTTTCTGGAATCATCTGGCAGCACTGATTTTAGTAAAAACAGGAAATAACCCAAACACCCACTAATCGGGTACTGATTAAATGATAATATATTCATACAGTTGAATAATATAGCTATAAAAAAGAGAAGGGAGTCAGTCTATATATACTGATATATAGCTTTTTAAAATATTTTGTTAAATTTTAAAAAAGGCATTTTGCAAAACAGGAAGTAAAGAATGATTCTATTTTGTTAAAAATATGTGAAAGGGGAAAAGCTAGAAAATATGTAATATGTTAAGATTCCTTTTTCTGGTTGGTGGCATTATACAGATCTCTTATTTTCTAAATGTTTGAATTTTTATGTAATGTGTATGTATTAACTTGTCATTAGGTAGAAGAGTACATTTTGGAAACAATGGCTAATGCTATAAAATTATGACAAAATTAATATACTTATAAAATTATAAATGTTATATATTTATGGAATATATATATATATACACATAATTGCAAACCTAATGTGGACTGTTAGGTTTATAACAGTTAACATTATTTGCCTCTGAAGAGAAGACTGGGTGACTACAGAACAAGTTTGGCAGTAGACCCTTTCACTAGAAACCTTTGGAATTCTGAGCCATGTGTGTATTTATTATTCAAAAAATTAAATGTAATTTAAAATTGAGAATTTTCACAGATTAAAACTTGTTTGGTGTAATTTAATTTACACAAATTAAAATTTTTTTAAATAAAAAATGTGTGTAAATTAACTTTACACAAATTTAAAACTCATTTAAAATAGTTAATGTAGAAAATGGCCAAACTTAATTTTTTTTCTTAAACATTTATTAGCATAGGAATTTTTTTAATGAAGTAAATGGAACAAAAGATTTTATACTGAAAATTGATGTTTTCCACTATTATAATATGAATGGAGTCTAAAGACACTGAATTGGGTTCACTTGAGAGTAATATTTTAAATGGCATTACTTCCAATAATTATTCTGGTAATTAGTAGGCTTCTGGAACCTATCAAATACTTTAAACAAAATTAAAAAAATATACCTTAGTGACATGATTTTCCTCTGAAGCATAGGTACAGTCTATAAAATAAGAACCAAAACAATATGTTAGCACAGGGGTTACCAAACTATGCTCAGGGAAAATCCAGCGTGATAACTGTTATTCTGTAACCTGTGACCCAAGAATGGTTTTTACCTTTTTACAGTTGGAAAAACATCAAAAGAATATTCTGAGACTTGTCAACATTATATAGAATTTATATTTATGAATTTATATTTATGCCCATAAATTTTTATTGAACTCAGCCTTGGTTATTCATCTACATATCATGTATGGCTGCTTTTGCACTACAAGGGCAGAGTCAAATAGTTATGACAGAAACTGTATGGCCCACAAAACCTAAAATACTATATAGCCCTTTACAGAAAGAAAATTGCCAACCTCTGCTTAAAATATTTCATTAATCTGTAAAAGCTGGGTCCATTAGAATCATCGAGTTTTAAATCTTTGCCCATAATATTATTTAGCTTCTAACAGAGTGATCAAAGAAATAATTGGTGTGATCCTCAATAAAGAAAATTTTTCATTTTCATTCATGATTTAGGTACATTCTTGAGACCAACAAATAAAGTATCTGAAATAGCTTTCTTTCTCCTGAACTAAAACCTTACCTCTCAGCTGTCATCTTAGAGTGAAAAGGAAGACTAACATATCATTTTGTGCTGGGCCACATAATTAATGGACCAGTGCACACATTGATGGGTTTAGATGAAAAGTGACTGAAATTTGAACTATTGGCTTTCTCTTTCTTGTTACTTCAAAACTAGTTTGGGCTTTAAACATCAACTTACAGGTGTTTATCTTTTCTTAGTTATCAGATAAATGGGCTTCCTGAGACATCATTTTGCAATTTGGTCCACCTCAAAAAGAAAAACCCAAGAATCCCACAATTGAACCCCTTGATAAAGACTAGAATACCAAATGTCCCCTTAAGGTTGCCTCTGTGAAGATAACCCTTCAGAAACGAAAAATTAGAAGTATCACTATTGAGCACTAATTTACTGAGCAGTTACACAGAATGCTATTTACCTTAGAGTTTGAGTACTAATGAGAATTTAATTTGATAATTTATGGTAAAAGGATTAAAACCTTTAATACTTATCTAAAAGCTACACATTTGAATTACTACCTTATTGAAATTTAGACCACAAAAATTATTTTGTTCTAAGTGAAGGAGGGGATTATGGGGCATTTTTTTACTCAATATATTACACTTTTCTGTACTCTGTGAATTTTACAATTGAGTATATATTACTTTCATTAAGAATAGTTAGGCTCCAGTTATCTTCACATTCAGGAAGGAATATTAACACTATTAATAAAAGTCAATAAACTGTAATATTTGTTTTCATGCCTTATTTCTTTTCAAAATTGTACAGTTGTAGGAAAAGTATGATGTGAACATATTGTTTCTGTTTATTTTAATACCTTAAAGTTAAATTGGGTATTTCTTATAAAATATAGCATACTTTAAAAAACATTGTTCTATAGTTCTTTTTAGATAGCAGAAATCTCCAATGAAGTTTCTGTTATTATTTGCAATTTTCATTCAGTATATATCGTTAATATTATGTTTTAAAATACCGGCTTAAACCTGACACATAAGAATAGAATGATTTTCTTTGTTCTCAATCTGAAATATGTGCTAAACTATAATGAAGGCCGAGTTAGCTAATTGTGATGTTTAAATATAAAATGTACATGTATGTATAGTGTCATAAATCTTTGCATTGCTCTTTACTAATTAGGGTTTGTTATTTAGTATTTTCCAGATGGATGCTTTTATGAGCCAAAACATAGGAACATTTTCTGAATTCACCTCTGGGCATTAAGACAAAAGAAGTAGAGGTGGTATAACCTGACTTGTTTGAAACATCACTATGCTACTCTGAATGACAGTTTACAATTTACAAGTAGGGTGTGGCTAATAAAGTCACTGAAGCAGACATAAGCATAGGTTTTCTCTCATACATACTTCTGGCCTGTCAGTCATGCCTCTCAAATGCTTTGTTGCACAGGCATGCCAATAAGTAAAACCACATTTTATCAGTTTTGTGCCCAAAGGCTTTTAAAAGGCCATGCAACCATATCAATGTTTGAAAACCCCAGATTAAACCTGAAGTCCTCAAGCACAGACTTTTCTTCCATTTAAAAGAGTAGTCTTGTATTTTCTTAAAATGATTGAAGTCAGAATGATAAAAATATTTTAACAAAATTGTTAAAACTTTGGTTACTTGTTTTATCTTGTTTCCAACATTTTCTATATAGTAATTTTTACACATCTAAAAAAATTCTAATATGAATGACTTAAAAATATATATCATTTTTAGTGACTGTATGCATATTAAGATAAAGTAATAACAGACTGGGCATGGTGGCTCACACCTATAATCCCAGCACTTTCGGAGGCCAAGAGGGGTGGATCACGAGGTCAGCAGTCCGAGACCAAACTGGCCAATTTGGTGAAACCCATTCTCTACTAAAAATAAAAAGTTTAGCGTGGCGTGGTGGCGGTGCCTATAGTCCCGGCTACTGAGGAGGCTGAGGCAGAAGAATCGCTTGAACCCAGGAGGCGGAGGTTGCTGTGAGCCAAGATTGCGCCACTGCACTCCAGCCTGGGTGACAGAGTGAGACTCTGTCTCAAAACAAAGAAAAAAGAAAAAAAAGACATAGTTAAACAACAAAAGCCTTTGGCCACACTGACTGCACCTCCTTCTGCTACCTGAAATGTCATCCTTAGTAATTTTTAAACTTTTCTATGTATTTTGTCTGTAGTCTATCTTATATGTAGTAACAAAACACAGAGTTTTAACTTAAAGGCATAGATTTGGGTAGCTGAAGAGTTTAAGCCAATAAAAGTTGCACACGTATTTTAGCACTTTCTAGTTTTAGAAAACTGATTCCCATTATCAATTTCAGAGCTGGCCATGGAGTTGTTGAGAATTTTTTACCTTCTGGGATTAGAGAATGGGGTGATAACTTAATGAGAGACATAAGGATCAGCAGAAAAAGAGAAAAAAATAAGAGGGGATAAATCTGACTGAACATGAACAACTTTAGTTTGAATATTAGGTGGTTGGTTATATCTGTGACCCTGAATTGCTCTAGGAAATGTTTAGCTAAAATGGATAATATGGATATGTTCTGGAGGAAAATGGTGTCTCCAACTTGGATTATGTCTTCTGATAATTACTGTGTATTGCTTGGTATATTAGAAGCTTTACTCTGAGCCTTTATAGTTTTTTTTTTTTTTGTCTGAAGTTCTTTTTAGCTGTTGATTGGCAAGAGTTTGTGAAACTACCCAATGGTGCAGACAAAAAGCAGGTATGGGAGTTAAAGTTACTATGTAGTGATGTGTAAATGAACATAGTACATTATTATATGCATATTTTTCTTTAAATTTAAAGTTCTAGGATACACGTGCAGGATGTGCAGGTTTGTTACACAGGTAAACATGTGCCATGGTGGTCTGCTGTACATATCAACACATCACCTAGGGATTAAGCCCAGCATGCATTAGCTATATTTATCCTGATGGTCTCCTTTCCACTCCCCCTGACAGGCTCTAGTGTGTGTTGTTCCCCTCCCTGTCCATGTGTTCTCACTGTGCAACTCCCACTTATAAGTGACAACATGCAGTATTTGGTTTTCTGTTCCTGCATTCGTTTGCTAAGGATAATGGCTTTCAGCTCCATCCCTGTCCCTGCAAAGGACATGATTTTGTTCCTTTTTATGGCTGCACAGTATTCCATTGTGTGTATGTATCACATTTTCTTTATCCAGTCTATCATTGATGGGCATTTGGGTTGATTCCATGTCTTTGCTATTGTGAATAGTATATGCACATTTTTCAATGATGAGATAAGAGAACCAGGAGTGTTGTCTGTATCATATGTAGCTGTAAAACTGTTTTCCCAGGATTCATGTAGGATTTGTTTTCTCTTCCGTTCATTTGAATGGTGAATAGAATAATATGAATTTGTTCAACTAAAGCAGCTGTTTTGTAGTGCTTTCCACAATTGCGTATATAAACTGTGGGATAAGGGAATAGACTATGGGGAAGTTAACTGTGGTAGACAACTTTGATGAATGATATACTAATAGTACAGAGGAGTCAGTAGGCCCAATGAAGGTAATAGAGCCATTTCGATAAGCACATCTATCACTAACAGGATTAAATGTCATCCTTGAGAAGACAGGTTTGTTATAACATCCATAGCAACAGTTGCATAACAGTATTTAGAAGATAGTTCAGATGTAGCAACTTCTTGAACATTCTGGATTTTTGCTGGAGGTACATCTATCACAAAAGTAAAGCTTTGCTGGAGCTTTTTAAAAGAGACATAGAACCAGGTGTATTGGTAGATAACTTCCCCTCCATTTCCTGGCCTGCATTCCTTATCTTCAGGGGCTTGACTCTAAAACATTCTTGATTAGGTCAGGCATTGCTATGTGTTGGTGTCCACTTGTTGTTATCTCCTGATTATCTCAGTTAATTAAAATTGTGTGGAGAATTTATGACCAGAACTCAAGCAAAACCTTATATTTTTCTGAGAAGGGTCATTAGGTAAGCCAATGACATTAGGAAAATAACCAGAAAATCCCAGGAACGTTTAAACATGTTTGATGAGGGGTGCGGCTGTCCCACTCTGGGCTGGATCCTTTCCCTTAGTTGGAGAGAACACTGCTTAGGAGAGTCACCACCAGGCTCTCAAAGATACAATTTTAGGGTTTGGTCCAGTGGTAGTACTCTTGCAGGCAATTCAGTTTTGCCTAGACAGAGACTCACATACAGTTGAGGCTAAAGAGAGAAACCAAAGTTTCATCCATATATGTGATTACTCCTAATATTACAGATCAACCTTTATAATGTGCCTATAGCATTTTATGGACTTAAGAACATCACCAGTTACTTTTAGTAAGACACTTTTAACAGTGTCTGGAAGGCTTCCCCACTTATAATTCTACTGTGTAAGTTCAGCTTCTTTAAGATTCCTGCTATCGGACTTGTGAGGGCTTAGCATAACAAGATTCCCTCAACCCCCAACTTTTAAAAAACAAGATACTGGGGAAAATGGAAGTTCTCAAGTACCATGGCCATAGATCAGGAATGTGGGAGCAAGGGACTCTGGCTTACATAGTAATACACTGTTTATCATGTCAAGCACCAAGTCTTTGACTTGCAGTTCTGGTGACAATGTAACTCCTTTGTCTCGTGGTCTGAGAAGACCTACAGGAGGCAGTACATTAGGTCAGAATTTTAGGATTGGATAGAGCAGATGGCACATCTAGGTAGGTAGTTTGCAGATTATGCTTAAGGCAGTGCCTGGAGATGAAGCTTATAATCATTTAAGTCAGCACGACAACATTAGCTCTATCAGCTGCATTTGTAGCTATAACATTTACTGTGATTTTATGTACAGGTATAAGGAACTAATTCCTTATGTCCTTTAGTATAGAATTGTTACATGAATCTATTTTTAAAATTATAAATTATTTTCCATTTACTTCTTCTCTATAAAGTTATGACATTGCATTGTCAGTAATATGTGTATATTTACATGTGTTCATTATGAGTTTGATTTGAGAAAAGTAAAATTGATCTTCTATGAAATATTTGTTTTAAAAAGGGGGAAAAGGTCTAAGAGGGTTAAGAACAGCTGATATAAAACATAAGAAAAAATAGGAAAGCAATCTTAACAAAGCAATTATCTATAACCAGATAAGATAAAATGGGTATAATCTTTTAGTTCTTAAACAAAACATGACTGTATCAGTACTAAATGAATATAAATATGTCTAAACGCAGGATGCCTTAAATTTTAAATGAGAAAGCTAGCAAGTCCTAGTTGAGGGAAACAACTCACCTGCTATTGATAATGCTCATGAATTCTATTCATACCTGAATGTTGGGTCAGTTTTGACTAAATTGGGCAATGCATTTGCAACTGTTCAGATAATTTCTAATAGACAGATGGCAATCAGCAAAGACCTAGATTGTTCATTAACCTAATATTATCAGAGAACGGTTTACCACCCTCATATGTGAGAATCCCTACGTAGCATATTGTTTAGTTGTGAAAATCTGATTGGCACTCACAAACTAGATATTATAAAGACAATATTCCTACAGTTACATAAAGGCTCCCCTAGAAAAGAGAAACTGAATAGTAATAATCTAGTCTGTGCTTTTCTTTTTTTATTTTGAAGCTGTAATTTATTTATTTATTTATTTTATTATACTTTAAGTTCTGGGGTACATGTGCAGAACATGCAGGTTTGTTACAAAGATACACATGCCATGATGGTTTGCTGCATCCATCACCACGTCATCTAGATTAGGTATTTCTCCTAATGCTATCCCTCTCCAAATCCCCCACCCCCTGCTATCCTTCCTCTAGCCCCCCACCCCATGACAGGCCCCAGTGCGTGATGTTCCCCTCCCTGTGTCCACGTATGCTCACTGTTCAACACCCACTTAGAAGTGAGAACATGCAGTATTTGGTTTTCTGTTCTTGTGTCAGGTTGCTGAGAATGATGGTTTCCAGCCTCATCCATGTACCTGCAAAGGACATGAACCCATCCTTTTTTATGGCTGCATAGTATTCCATGGTGTATATGTGCCACATTTTCTTTATCCAGTCAATCATTGATGGGCATGTGGGTTGGTTCCAAATCTTTGCTATTGTGAACGGTGGCACAATAAACATACGTGCACATGTGCCTTTATAGTACAATGATTTATAATCCTTTGGGTATACACCCAGTAATGGGATTGCTGGGTCAAATGGTATTTCTATTTCTAGATCCTTGAGGAATCACCACATTGTCTTCCACAATGGTTGAATTAATTTACACTTCCACCAACAGTATAAAAGCGTTCCTATTTCTCTTCATCTTCTCCAGCATCTGTTGTCTCCTGATTTTTTAATGACCACATTCTATCTGGCATGAGATGGTATCTCATTGTGGTTTTGATTTGCATTTCTCTAATGACCAGTGATGGTGAGCTTTTTCTTCATATGTTTGTTGGCTGCATAAATGTCTTCTTTTGAGAAGTGTCTGTTCAAATCCTTCGTCCACTTTTTGATGTTTTTTTTTGTGTGTGTGCGCTCTTCTATGGCATTTACAAGAGGCCTTATTCCAGCGTATTAAGTAGGCAAGGATTGAGTGAATTCTGTGAAATGTTCAGACTCACTACAATTGTGGCATATGGTGGCAAGGCTATTACATGGCCAGCTAAATACCTAGCAGCAGTATGTTTCAGGAGATTGACCCTCTGCTTCTAAACTATTTAATCCATAAGGAATTGCTTTGTGTGTGTACTATTAGGCAGGGTTTTAAAAACTTACGTTTTAATCACATGGATATCCAAATAACCTAGCACCATTTATTTAAATGATTATCCTTTCTCTTCTACACTACAGTGTCACTTGTGTCATAAATCATGTGGCCATACTACATATGGGGTGTGTTTCTGGTTTATTTGCTTCCATTGGTCTGTTTATCTCTTCTTGCATCAGTATCACTATTCAATTACTGTAGACTTGTAAAAGTTCTTGATTTCTAGCACTGTAAGTCTCCCAGCTTTGTTGTTCTTCATAATTGCCTTAGCTATTCTTGGTCCTTTGCATTTCCATTTTCATTTTATGATCAGTTGTTAGTTTACACCAAAAATACTGTTATAGGCCTAAAGAGACACCTTACCAAAGAAGATATACATATGGCAAAGAAGCATATGAAAAGATATGCCACATCATATGTCATTAAGGAAATGCAGTTTAAAATAACAAGTAGATGTGACTACACACCTATTAGAATGCCAAAATCTAGTACACTCACAACATCAAATGCTGGTGGAACAACAAGGGGTTCTTATTCATTGATGGTGGCAGCGCAAAATGGTATGGTCACTTTGGAGGAAAATTTGGTGCTTTCTTACAAAACTAAACATACTATATGATCCAGTAAATGTACTTCTTGATATATACCCAAGGGAACTGAAAACTTACATCCACACAAAAACCTGCACACAGATATTTATCATAGCTTTATTATTTACTGCCAGAACTCAGAAGCAACCAAGTTGTCCTTCAGTTGATGACAAGATAAACTATGGTACATTTAGATAATGGAATATTATTCAACACTAAAAGTAAATGAGCTCTCAAGCGATGAAAAGACATGAAGAAACCTTAAATGCATATCACCAAGTGAAAGAAGCCAATCTGAAAAGGCTACATGCTGTATAATTCCAACTATGTGACATTCTGGAAAAGACAAAACCATAGAAACAAAGCATCAGTGGTTACCAGGGACTAGGGAGGAGAGAGGGATGAACAGGCAGAGCATAGAGGATTCTTAGGATAGTAAAACTATTCTATACGATATTATAATGGTGGATATATGTCATTGTACATTTATCTAAACCTACAGAATAGGCAACACAAAGAGCAAACACTAATGTAAATTATTATTCTTGGGGATAATGATGTGTAAATATAGGCTCACCAATTGTAACAGATGTATCATTCTAGAAAGGGATGTTGATATGGGGGAAGACTGTTATATGTGTGGGAGCTGGGGGTATAGAGGAAATCTCTATACCTTCAGTTTAATTTTGCTGTGCACCTACAATGACTCTAAAAAATAAAGCCTATTAAAAATAATTTTTATAAAGATACTCAAGAATGAAAAAATACTTTTCGGATTTTGGGCTTGTTTTGCAGTACATACATCTAACAAAAGATTTATATAACGAATATATGAAGAACTCCTGGAAAGCCTAAGAATAGGGATGATAATTCAATAGAACAATAGGCAGAAGGCAAAAGTCTTGAAACGGCACTTCACAAAAGAGATACCTGAATTCCCAATAAACTTATAAAAAGAAAGTCAACTTTATGAATCTCCAGAGAAATACAAATTAAGTAAAATGGTAGTGGTGGTTGGGGGCTGGGGATACCAAGTGTTGGCAAGGATGGGGATGCAGGGGAATTCTCACATATTGGTAGTGAGAACATATATTGCTACAGTTACTCTGGAAAAATCCTAAGAGGTATCTACTAAAGCTGAATAAACACATGCCATAAGACATGACAATTCAAGTCCCAGATATTGTACCCAGAAGAAATGGGTACATACATTCACAAAAGACATGCAGAATAATATTTATAATAGCCTCAAACTGGAAATAACCCAAATGTTTCTTAATCACAGAATGTATAAACAAATTGTGGTATACAGTGGAACAAGATACATAACAATATGGGTAGCCTTTCACAAACATAATATTAAGTGTAATAGGTCAGACCCCCCACCTCCGCCAATGCACAAAGACCCAAATAGTCATCTCTGTATATTAATTACAATATATATATTTATGAATGCAATTATTTCTGGATAAGGTGTGTGATTCTCTTCCAAAACCAGGTGATACTGATTTATAGTATTAGAAGGCAGGAAATTTAATCCTATGTAGTATAAGAAGATGGGACAAAGGAGCCTTTTGGAGTGCTGGTAAAATTTAGTTTTATGGTCTGGATGTCAATTATATGTGAGTGTTCACTTAGTCAAAATTCTTTGAGTTTAACAGTTACAATATGTATATTCACTCATTTTCCTGTGATAGAAACAAAATTTGGCTCTTTCAAAGCAAATCTTGTGATCAACTCATCTACCCATACTCTATGTTGAAATCCTATGCTTTGGAACAGGAGTTTTTGATGACAGCTAAATATACTGCAGAAGCTTTAGAAAAATAAAGGTAGATGAGGAAAACATAATTTTATTACTAGAATGGTTTGGTCAACAGTGGAATGTGTAAACTCTAACTAAATAACTGTATCTGCCGGAAGGGACTCTAACCCAGAGACACCTAGCTGGAAAGGACAATAATCCAAGAAACATGACCTCCGTTGCCATATATCCCCACCCCGCCCCTCCAGCTTTTTTTTTTCTGAGTAAAAGAGTTCCCTAAGCATTTGAACTAAATTCCTTGATAGGTAGGAAAAATAAGACTATATATTCTATACAACTTTAAAATACTATTTATTTAAATCATTTTAAGGTATTGTTTTCAAGATTTCTTGAAATTCCTGACCTGAGTCATCTTTGTGATGTGTTACACCCTGTCACATTAAGTTACCTTACGTTGAATAAACAGAAGAAAGGTTATAAAAACTTAGCATGCATACCACCTGACATGAAAATATTTGCCAGCTATTTCTTCTGCTTAAATGAATGCATCCCAAATATCTAGATTATATTAGCTTGGAAAAACTATATACTTTACAAAATAATGAAAAAGTCATCTCTCTACATTACTGTAGTACATACATTTATGAGTATACTTAATTCTAAATACGGGTAGAGTTTTACTAGAAATATTAAGTTTCTCTTTCATATTTTGTCTTTTCATATGAATATACATGTACAAACTTGTTTTACTTCTTTCTTGGAAGCAGTCTCATGCAGAGCATAGTAACTATCTAGTACAAGTGGAATTTAGCCAGAAAATAAAGAAGAAATAACTAACTGAAAGGTAACAGAAAATTTGGCCAGGGAGAACTTAAATAAACATACCATTTGTTATGAAAAAGCATTATTATGAACATCTAAATGACCCAGAATAGCTTCAAACACTTTTATTTTTGATTAATAAGGCAAAATAAAGTGAGGCTCTCAGGATATTCAGGTAGAGAAAAAAATTTCCTAAGGAAAAGGAATCACTCTATACACATAATTAACTGTCCCCATTAATGTAAAGTATGTAGCTATGATAAGCAATGTTTTATCCTCTATCTCATACTTTATTATAAATATAGCTTTAAAATGCCCACCGAATGAACAATTTCCTTTAGTTCTAGAGGAATTGTAGAAGTTTCCATTTCATAAATGAAGGAATTGCTTAGCTCAAGGTCTAAGGTAAAAACCTCTAGTTCCACAATAGTATTATAACCTGTCAGTATAATACCATGCAAATGTATTATAGACACTGTATGACATAATGCTTAAAACTACTTTCCTGCACTGTGCCATGTAAGTGGTATAAGTACTTGCTTGTAGCATTGTTACTATAATATGGTAAACAAAGAGGACAAAGAAAACCTTTCTTGCTATCTTTTCTATGCCATAATTAAAAAAAACCACACAAATAATCTGTAACATGCAACATTATGGTGGTAAGAAACATGTGAAATGGCACTGGACTTAAAAAAGCAGAATCACAAAGTAATTTAGAGTATGAGATTTGTAGTTAAATAGGCATGGTTTCAAAATTTGCCTCTGACAGTCTGAGTCTCTGTGTCCTCATTTGTAAATGGAAAAACTAATATTTAACTCTGGAGATGTAAATATTAATTATGATAGTAATTACAGAGCTTAGCATTATGGCTTACAAATAGCATGTGCTAATAGTTATTTTTAATGAAGATTTGTTCCTTTATTCTCTAACCTTGATAATATTCTATATTTATTTCAAGTTCAAAAGGTACATGTATTTTGCACTCTATTTACAAAGGAACAGAGTATAAATGTAACAGAGAACCAAAGAAACAAAAATGACAGGCATACATGTTTACATACCAAGTATAGCAAAATTTGTTGAGAAGAGTCTTTAAATACTACTACTTTTAGCATTTAATAGTCAAAATCAGTTGCTAAGAATTTATCATCTCAGAAGGAAGTTTTAGAAGGCTCAACATACATGACTCAAATTATGACTTTCTTAATGAAAAAAGTTTATCGTCTGAAAATCTCCAAGTTGCTGGAGGTCAGGTAAACCAGATCACTGCCAATTTTTAAAAGATTCAAAGGCTCTTAAATTAGAAAGTCACAACTGCTTCGCAAAATTATTTGAAGTATATATTCAACTTTCAGCAATACTAACATACGAAAAAAAAATCCCTACACCAAACTATCATCAGCAGCTAGCTGCTAGATCTTCTAAAACCAGAGACAAGGTATTCTTAAGAGTCCAGACTTGTCAAACCTTTACACTAGAATATTCCAGCATACAGACTTTATTTGACTTCATTTAACAGAAGAGAAGATCCTTTGAAATGTAGTGAAAGACAGGCTGGTGTATTTTTGCAATCTTTCCAAGTTTATACAGAGCTTTTGTTGCTGATACCTTGGTCAACAGCTGCTGTGTTCATCAGTTTTTCTTTAGTTCACTGTCCTTACTGTGAAATATGATGTCCAAACCTTGAAGTTACTGGATGAGAAAATCAGGAAGACTCTCAAGATCTATTTACTTTCTCAAAAGAATCATCTTGAAATGCAAATTTCTGCATAAGTGCATGAGATGGTAAAGACACTGGGTCCTAATAAGAATTTTGTCTTTTCCTCTTATGAATGGATTTACTGCCAGGTGACCATTCAATCACATTAAGCTTAACCTTTTTCATATCCTTTAGAACATTCGATATGTTTGGAATATATTTCTCTTGCTTTTTGAATGATAATTACAGTTGGTCTTACTAGCACCTGCGTGCTGTTTGTTCATTTCAGTATAGCTGGATTATCTGAGTCACAAATACTAGATCTGGTTGTATGGGAGGAATATGGAGGCTGGAGAGAAGAAAACTGGGGAGAAATTGGTGGTGGAGGAGGAGGAGAAGAAAGCACTGAACTTGGAAACTGATCTGAGTTAAAGTTGGAAGCTCATCTTGGAAACTCATCTGAGCAGCTCCCCAATGCTGACATTTGTCTCAAACTAATGGGCCTGTCATCCAAGCCAAAGGAGCTAGAATTTGTACTGTTTTGAACTTCCTGCATTTCCACAGTTGCAGCAATCTGAGAGAAAAAAAAATTAGCTTATCTTCAAGGACAACTATTTTTTTTAATTGCTGCTTCACTTACAGGCAGATAATTTTTCACTGGTTTGTTAAGTCTTAGAGCAGGTGACAGTGGATCTCAAATTACTTGCAAAAGATGGAAACATTCAATTTTGTTCTTTTTTCTGCATATTATTTTAAAATTGGAGCTAGCTTGCTTCTTCATCATTTGCCACAGAAAATATCAGCAAAAGATGGAACCATAAATCCACAGAGTCTATACAGTTCAAGAATGGGACTAACTCAAAATTGAGTCCTCTTCAAGGTTCTAATGAAAGCATTTTCCCAATAATACAAATGATATTGATCCACATCCTTTATTTTCTCAAATCAGTAAAAATTGGTCTACAGGAATGCCGAAGTATTCCAGCATCTCTCTTAAGATATTCAATATGAGAGACATTGATGAAGCAAATACAAAAGCCAATTCAAGGAAACATAAGTTTTTTGGCAACTTCCTGTGAATCTGAAGCTAAGCCTCCTGGCAACCACCAGCACATTAAGCAGAGGGCATTATGAATCCCTGTCTTAGAATCCTCAATTGAAGAATATTGGAGTGCAGTGGTTCTGGTCCAGGAGTGCTCAGATGTTGACCCAGTGACCGCCTGCCTTACAGGCGCATACCTTGACTTACAGGCCACAGACATTAATGATGCCCTCACTTAGGGGTATGAGGTTGATCTGGTGCCCAGCCCTGGAGCCCCTTGCTCAGCCAAGGTTAACTCTGCAGGAGGTGTAGCCACCTACTCCTGTGCCTAACCAACCTACCCAGTATTCCATTTATAGATTCAGCGTAGTATTATAAAAGTTAACAACATATGCTTAGGGCAGAAAGGACCTACGTGTAACTGTGTCTCTGCATCATAATTTTTATTCATGGGTAAAATAGATGTGAGGTGGCTGTGACCGTAACATGAGGTAATGTTATGAACAGTGTTCAACACATTCTCCAACATATAGTAAATACTAGATTAGGGTATCAGTATGTTAACTTCAAGTCACTTAGCATTGGTTTCATTAAAAAAAAAAAAAAAAAAAGGATATAACAGCACCTGTTCCCATTTATCTTTTAGTGTTATTGAGATAACAATATTAGATGAGCTGGGCACTGTGGCTTGTACCTGTAATCCCAGCTATTGGGGAAGATGAGGCAGGATGACTGCTTAAGCCCAGGAGTTCAAGTCTGCAGTGAGCTATGACCATGCCACTACACTCCAGCCTCGGTGACAGAGCAAGGGTTCATCTCTTAAAAAAAATGATGCAGGTAATCCCTTTAAAGTTGTAATGCCTATAAAATGGATGATATAATTCTGATGGCAGTTGAAAGGATAAATAACATAATAATGGCATTTAAAACTCTACTTTATATAATCAAGAAAGCTATGCCTAGCTTTTGTTAATTTTGTAGACAATACACAAGTGATAAACATTAAAGAAGAACCATTTTTCTCTGTTGAGGTTTATTATGGTACTTAGAATCCGAAAATTTAGTTAATATAAATATTTTGTCTTATTCAGGAATAAGATATTAACACAAGTTTATGTACATTATAGTACTGATGGTTTTTGTTGAGAAGAAATGCCCTCTTTGGCCCTAGAATTCACTTCTAACAGAAAGGATATATTGTTACATCATCAGATTAATATGGTAAAGCCCTTCAAATATGAAAAATACTCCATAAATGCTTAGCATTTATTACTACTAACATAAACATCATTAAGCTCTTCTTCACAATGCTATGAAGACAGAAGAAGAGAAATAACTAGAATTAGAGCAGAACTGAAAAAAGCTGACCAAAAATAATATAAAGGGTAAATGAAAAGTTGGTTCTTCAAAAGGATAAATAGGATCAATACACCACTAGCTACATTCACAAAGAAAAAAAGAGAAGATCCAAAAAAGCCCAAGCAGAAGTGACAAAGGAGACATTACAACAGATCCCGCAGATACACCAAAGATCCTCAGAAACTAATACAAACTCAGTGTACACAAACTAGAAAATGTAGAGGAAATAGATAAATTCCTTGAAACACACAACCTCCAAAGATTGAACCAGAAAGAAGGTGAAACCCTGAACAGAACAGTGAACAAGTTGTGAAACTAAATCATTAACAAAAAGGCTACCAATCAAAAAAGCCCTGGCCCAGATTGATTTGCAGCTGAATTAAACCAGATGTAGAAAGAAGAACTTGTACCCCTCCTACTGAAACTATTCCAGAAACTGAGTAGAAGGGAACTCATTCTTAACTCATTCTATGAAGCCAGAACCATCCTGATACCAAAACCTGGCAAAGACACAATGAAAAAAGAAAACCACAGGCCAGTATCCCTAATGAACATATATGCAAAAATCCTCAATAGAATTCTAACACATCGAATCCAGCAGCAAATCAAAAAGTTAATTCACCATGATCAAACAGGCTTTAATCCCGGGATGCAAGGTTGGTTCAACATATGCAAATCAATAAATGTGATTTACCACATAAACAGAATTAAAAACAAAAACCATATGATCGTTTCAATAGACATGGAAAAGCCTTTGATAAAATCCAACATCCTTCTTGATAAAAACCCTCAACAAACTAGGCATAGAAAGAACGGACTTCAAAATAACAAGAGTCATCTACGACAGACTCACAGCCAACATCATAGTGAACGGGCAAAAGCTGGAAGCATTCTTCTTAAGAACAGGAACAAGGCTGGGAGTGGTGGCTCACGCCTGTAATCCCAGAGCTTTGGGAGGCCAAGGTGGGTGGATCATGAGGTCAGGAGTTCAAGACCAGCCTGGCCAGGATGGTGAAACCCCATCTCTACTAAAAATACAAACATTAGCTGGACACGGTAGTGGGTACTTGTAATCCAGCTACTTGGGAGGCTAAGGCAGGAGAATCCCTTGAACCCAGGAGGCAGAGCTTACAGTGAGCCAAGGTCGCTCCACTGTACTCTAGCCTGGGTGACAGAGCAAGACTCTGGCTGACAAAAAAAAGAAAAGAAAAGAAAGAAAGAAAGGAAAGAAAGGAAGAAAGAAAGAAAAGAAAGGAAAGAAAAGAAAGATTGGAATGATAGAAGAAAGAGAAAAAGAAAGAAGAAAGGAAAGGAAAGAAAAGAAAGAAAAAGAAAGAAGGAAAGAAAGAAAGAACAGGAACAAGACAAAGATACCAACACTCATCACTCCCATTCAAATTAGTACTGAAGTCCTAGCCAGAGAAATCAGGAGAAGAGAAAGAAACGAAAGGCATCCAAATAGGAAAAGAGGAAGTCACATTATCTCTCTTTGCTGATGATATGATTCTATAGCTAGAAATCCCTAAAGACTTCACAAAAACACTCCTCAACCTGATAAATGACTTCTGTAAAGTTTCGGATACAATATCAATGTATAAAAATCAGTGCCATTTCTATATGCCAATAACGTTCAAGCTGATAACCAAGTCAAGAACATAATCTCACTTACCATAGCCATACACAAAATAAATACCCCTAGGAATACCCCTAACCAAGAAAGTGACAGATCTCCACAAGACTACGAAACACTGCTGAAAGAAATCACAGATGACACAAATGGAAAAACTTCCACATACATAGATTGGAAGAATTAGTATTATTAAAATGTCCATACCACCGAAAGCAATCTGCAGATTAAATGCTATTCCTATCAAGTTACCAAGGTCATTTTTCACAGAATTAGAAAAAAACTATTCTAAATTTCATATGGAATTTTATAAAAGGCCTGAATAGCCATAGCAGTCCTAAGCAAAAAGAATAAAGCTGGAGGCATCAGACTATCTGACTTCAAACTATACAACCAGATTGCAGTAACCAAAACAGTACAGTACTGGTACAAAAACAGATAAACAGAATAGAGTGGAACAGAATAGAGAATGCTGAAATAAAGCTGTATGCTACAACCAACTGATCTTCAAAAAAGTCAACAAAAATAAGCAATGGGGAAAGGACTCCCTATACAATAAATGATGCTGGGAAAATAGGCAAGCTATATGCAGAAGAATGAAGCTGGACCCCTGCCTCTTAACATACACAAAAACTAAATCAAGATGGATTAAAGACTTACATGTAAAAACTAAAAAATATAAAAATCCAAGAACAAAACCTAAGAAATGCTCTTGTGGAAATCAACATAGGTAAAAAATTTATGACTTGATAAATGTCCTCAAAAGCAATTGCAATAATAACACAAATGGAAAATTGGGACCTGCTTAAATGAAAGAGCTTCTGCACAGCAAAAGAAACTATTAACAGAATAAACAGACAACCTACAGAATGGGAGAAAATATTTGCAAACTACACCTTCAACAAAGGACTAATATCCAGGATCTATAAGGCAGTTAAACAAATCATCAAGAAAAAAAAAAAAACATTAAAAAGTGGGCAAAGGACATGAAAAGGCACTTCTCAAAAGAAAGCATACAAGTGACCAAACATTAAAAAAAATGCTCAATATCGTTAATCATTAGAGAAATGCAAATCAAAACCACAATGAGATACCATCTCACACCATTCAGAATGGCTTTTGTTAAAAAATTTAAAAAACAACAGATGTTGGAAAGGCTGCAGAGAGAAGGGAATGTAAAAGTTGGTGGGAATGTAAAAGTTAGTTCAGCCTCAGTAGAAAGAAGTTTGGAGATTTCTAAAAAAACTGAGTTGAACTACAATTCAATTCAGTAATCCCACTACTGCATTTATACCCAAAGGAAAATAAATCGTTCCACCAAAAAGATAACTGCACTTGTAAGCTTATTGCAGCACTACCCACAAGTGCAAAGATATGGAAACAATCTTGGTGCCCATCAGTGGTGAACTGGATGATGAAAATGTGGTACATATATAGCATGGAATAGTATGTAGCCATAAAAAGAATGAAATCATGTCTTCTGAAGCAACATGGATGCAACTGGAGGCATTATCATAAGTGAAATAATGCAGAAACAGAAAATGAAATATTGTAAGTTCTCTTTTATAAAGTAGGAGCGGCTAAACTCTGGGTACCCACAGATGTAAAGATGGGAACAACAGGCACTGGTGGCTTCAAAAGGAGAGAGGGAAAGAGAGGGGCAAGGGTTGAAAAACTTGTTCGGGACTATGTTCACTTTCTGGGTGATATGGTCAATAGAAACCAACACCTCAGCATTATGCAATGTGCCGTGGTAACAAACCTGCACATGCATTCCCCTAATCTCAAATAAAAATTAAAAATAAGCATTTTCTTAAACAAACAAAATGCAGCTACTGCTTCATGAGTTAACTGTTGAACAATACGACATGTTCAAAATGGTAGGTGGTATATCATGTGAATCTTTTCATGAGTATAGCCATAATACAGATTTCTTTTGTTAAACGGCTATTAATAATAACCATTAGTACTTTATTCTTCAAAGGTTATTTTTGTCTCAGATAATTGACGCTCTGAAAAATGCAATAATTAAGTTTTGATTCTACAATTTAAGCTAGCACAGAATAAGGCCCAAGCTTCTGGGAAACTCCTGATTTATTGATGTTGTAAAGCTGCAATTTCCAATATGAAAACACTGTTGCATTTGACTACTGAATCTTGAAACCTGGCTCGTGTGACTGGGGAGCTGCATTTAAAAATTTTATTTACTTTCAATTAAATTTAAGGATTGATACTCCATTTAGTAATTGTGAAATTTTAAAGAATGTGTGCAACAGCTTGGGTAACTGAAACTATTTCTTCAACTGTAAATTTTATGAAATATAAGTATAGAAAATGTATTTCCAATGAAAATTTAACATCTGATTTGAGATGTACTTTAAGATTTAGTAGGTAATTTAAAATTCTGTCTGTGGCTTGCATTATATTTCTATTGTACATCATTGCTACATAGGTTTAAAGACACATGACAAATCATATATGATATGGACTTTACTCCTTTTATCCTTCTACTTCAAACCTAGGAAGCTGGAAGAGTATATGTGAAAGTTGAAATTTTCAGTTCTTATATTTGTAGAATAGAGGAGTAATAAGTCTTTCTTTGATGGGTGAAGACATGCCTTCAGGAACTATGACTTGGCATTACCTCAGTTATCCATTGTTAAATGATTAACAACTAACTCTCCACAAACCAAACCAAAACCCAAACCAAAAGCCAACCAATTAGTAGAGTTTGCCAGTTTCCATGACGTAAATATTTCTACCAGGGCCAATTCTGAGTTGCCAACATGGTCACTAAACATGGAGTTGAGAAGACAGCACATAATTGGTATTCCTGATGCCATGGAATCCAGCCTCAGTGTACCACTGGAATACTTTGAGTTGCTGACATCTATATTTCTTGAACGATATGTGTGTAGGTGTGTATGGTACATATGTACGTGGGGGCTGAAACAGATTAGCTTTAAATTGAATTCTGCCCTATAGCAAAAAGTATTATAGGATTATTATTTCTAGGAAAGTAGGACATTTTATTTTCTTTAAGCCTTTGGAACCTGACTATAACAATTCTGATTCTTTCCAAATTCCCCTTGAAAATATAGATCTATGGTTATATGAAGCCATTTTGTAGACTGTAAAATGAAACAGGTGAAGACATTTAATTTTGATAAAACAAAATGCATGACTGTAACTTAGAAATTTAATAGGCCAACTATATAACAAAGATTTGTGAATAGTGATTTTCTAGGGACATAATAAGGGCATAGGAAGATTACCTTCAGAATCGATATAAATTCTGACATACTGAGAATTTTATACATGTAAAATATCTGTAAGAGGTCCAAATTTAGCTCTAAAGTTTGATAATTTTATGAGTTTTGTTAGCTAATATATGTTAAATCATTCTGTTTATTTAGAAATTCTTGTTTCTATAATAGCTCCTCTGCTTGGGCACCTTAATGTTATGCTTTTTGCTACACTTTTAAATTTAGTATAACGTCTTTTAAAGGCAGTATCTAAGAGGATTTAATTTAAAAGTATCTTTTGAATAAAGCAATTTCCCCTCTAAGGAAATCCTTTAAGAGAATATTCAAGCTTATTATTTTAGTATGGGTTTGTTTGTACTATTAAATGGATATGAATAAATGATTTTTTCACAGAGTTATATATTGGCTAGAATTTTACAGTGCCTGAGTTTGGATTCTATTCTGTCACATCTAATCACATGCATAAAATTTTACTGTTGGAGAAGACAGATTCTTCTATGTCTTTATAATAGAGCAAACTGAGACTCCAAAGGGGACTGTTTTAAGTGTTATTTGGCTAGTCTTCACTAGTTTAGCTAAGACTAGATCTCTTAGTATTCTTTTTTTTTTAGAGACAGGGTCTCGCTTTGTTGCCCAGGCTGGAGTGCAGTGGTATGATCACAATTCACTTTAATCTCAGGCTCTTGGCTCAAGCAATCCTCCTGCCTCAGCTTCCCAGGTAGCTAGGGCTACAGGTGCGTGCCACCACCCTGAGCTAGTTTTAAAATTTTTGGTAGAGTTGGGGTCTTGATATATTGCCCAAGCTGGTCTCAAACTCCTGGCCTCAAGCTATCCTCCCACCTTAGCTTCTCGAGTCATTGGGGTTACAGGCATGAACCACCATGACTGGCCCATCCTTAGTATTCTTAGTTTGTACCATATAACTGCATAAATCTATTTGTCCATCCACATTTTGGGATTATTGATAGAAGATATTTTTGTTATACTCCACACTAGCTACATTGGACACATATTCTGTTTATTCTTTAACTTCACAGTTTCATTAGTTCCCCTTAATGTTACATACCAATCCTTGAACAAAATTCTTTATTTTCTTACAGGAAATTTGAATGTGGGTTATTTTGCCCTAGATTGGCATAATTTGCTAGTCTAGTAAGTAAAGCAGAGAAAGAGGTTTGAGACTTTCAACTCCTGTCTCAGAAAGAAAAACAGTAGGGCTAGAGCATAGACAGTTTAACATTTGCACCTTTCTCCACAGGAAAAGACCACTACCTTTTGCTTAGTAACTGTCAACTTATGACTAGGTAAGTTATGAAGAGTTGACAACTTGTTTTGGAATATAGTGATCCAGTATTTCAGAATTCAAAAATATGTTACATTTAAATTATGGAAAGTTTCCATCTGAAAATAACTAATTTAGGGAAAATCCATACTTATTCAATAACACCAATTCTTAATTACCATATGTCACATTCTGTGATTGACATTATGTCATCACAAAGAAAGGAACAAAGGTTTGATAATCATAGCATACTTAATAAGTTTACTGAAAACCGTACATCTCTTAAGATATACAAGTAATACAGTCTTGTACAGACCTCTGCAGCCAAGCAAAGCAGTTAGTCTTTGATGTGCTCATAATTATGAAATATTTAGGATGTCTTTAGGCAAAGATGCCTACAGGTAGGAAGGTTTAGATAAAAACTGACATCATTACATAATAAAGGAGAAATGGTGAAGTGGAGCCAAAAGTAGATTGGCAGGAATATTCCTAAGTCAAACAATTAATATAATGCATCCTGTCATGCACAGTATAGGAAGTTAAACAGTTGACTACAGTTTCAATTGTTTATAGAATTAAAAACTGTGTTTGTAGCTTCATTTTAGAAGAATTTTGTTGATGTACTAAGATTTAAAGTTTAAGAGCAAATCTACATTTATCCATGTGTCACCTCTTAGATAGAATTTTTATATATGTTTACAATGGTACCATGATTTTTAATTTTTAAAATATTTCTAGAGATAGAGTCTTGTTCTGTGGCCAAGGCTAGAGTGTAGTGGCCTGATCATAGCTCCCTGTGACCTCAAACTCCTGGGCTCAAATACTGTTCTCACCTCAGCTTCTCAGGTAGCTAGGGTTATAGGTGTTTGCCACCATGGCCAACTAAATTTTTAATTTTTTGTACAGATGAGGTCTCACTGTGATGTCCAGGCTGGTCTCACACTCCTGGGCTCAAGAAATCCTCCTGCCTGAGCCTCTGCAAGTGCTGGGATTACATGTGTGGACCACTGCACCTAGGCTCATGACTTTAATGCCATTTTAGGAAAAACATGAAAAGTCAAACTTTTGAACAATTTTTAAAATGACTTGGTAATGTGGTGATGACATATACTCTGATAACAAAAAGGAAGATAAATAATGACTCCAATCTTGTTAAATATATGCATAGAAGAAAGGGAATTAAATATACTAAAATAACTTTTTATCAGTTATCTCCAGGTATATGAGTGATCTTTATCATCTTTATTTTACATTCTTTATGTCACATTCTTTAAAGTTCTCCATTAAGCATGAATAAGCTTTTATATCAGAATTTTAAAATACATTTTAAAAGGAGATGGCAACTTATAAACCTACAGCTTTTTTATAGCATAGTATCTGCAAGATCATATATGATAAATGTATTTGGAAATATAATGCATTTGGAAGGATTTCATAATATGCAAATTTGTAGACAGCCACATTAAGTACAGCTGGGATGTCTTTGAATAGGATTTCTTTTATATTTTTATTTCTTTGCATATGAGGATTATATAAAAGAGGTTGTTTCTCCATGTTTTTTTTTCTAAATAATATTCTTCAAATAAAAAGTTAACCAGGCATGGTGTTGCATGCCTATAGTCCTAGCTACATGGGAAGCTGAGGCAGGAGGATCGCTTGTGTCCAGAAGTTTGAGGCTGCAGTGAGCTAAGACTGCATCACTGCACTCTAGCCGTGGCAATAAATCGAGACACTGTCTCTAAAAACTAAATACTATTCTTCAAATCTCACTGTAACAGATGAACTGCTAGTGTCCCCAAATAGCTTTTGCTTTTATAGTAACTGGTGTTTTGCTGGGTGCATAATCACCCCACTAAAAATGCTTTCCAGACTTTCTTACGGTCAGTGTAGCCTTATGAACAGGTTCTGTCCAATAGGATATGTACAGAAGTGACATGTAACAACTCCTGGGTTGTGGCCTGAACAAGAAAAGACTATATGAGTCTTCTTTTTCCTCCTTCTGTAGGCTGGGATGCAAATTTTCAATGATGTACATGGAGGCTTTACCCTAGAGATGACAAAGTAACAGAATAAAGAAGGCCTGATAATCTAATACCAGCATGCCTTACCAGTCCTGGAAGACATCCCAGGATTGTTATACAAGAAGGAAGGAAAATTATCTTCCCGAAGTTACTGGGTTTCATAGTCTCTTGTTTTACAGCAGCTTAGACTATTCTACTTTATAACTGTATTTGTACTATAGATAGATGTCAATCTCACTTCTCAGGCTTAGGCTGGAAATGATACAATATAAAAATACAGTCTTATTTAAGGGAAAACTTTGTTGAATGGCCATCCCTACTACTTTACCCACATGAATGATTTATCAAATGTTATATTTATTGAAGAATACTAAAACAAAAATTAAATTATGCTATGACCAAGAGGAACCAATAAAAGTCTATATTTTATATGTGTTATATCTACCATTCAAGATGTTTATTACTAAAAATTATGTATTTTAATTTTTAAAAGGTACTATTAATAGCTAACCTTCATTATACTTTAATATTTGCCTGACACTGTTCAAAGCATGAATTAACCAAATTAATCTCATAATATTCCATAACATAGGTACTACCATTATCTCTTTTTAAAGATAAGGAAACTGAGCGACAGAGAAGGCAAGGTATTTGCCCTAGGTCTCACAACTGGTAGTATAAAACTAGTATTCAAACTCAAAAAGCACGGCATCATAGCCCATATTTAGAATTTTGTCATCATAGAGCATTTTTTAAAGCTCCAACCCCAGCCATTTTTATAAAGCTTCTTTAAAAGTTTATTTCTAACATTTAACACAGCATAGCTTACAAACTAGTCAGAGAATAAGTGATTAGAGGTTAGCAATACTTATAATCAAGTAGCTTAACAAGTGTCACACAATTAAGGTCAACAAAATTTACACTGCCCTAATTTACATTATGAATACAGTATTAATAGCAATTCCAGTTTTCCATTTATAGTATTTTTATCTTTTCCAAAATGATTTTACATCCATAATCTCATTCTCTGCATATCCTTCTTACCATTTCTCATTTGTCATAGTACTAAGCAATATAATACAAATTTGCATATCGCACTAAAAAGCAAGCAATGGAAAAACATAAGGGAGAGAATGCTTTAAGTGTCTTATTGCTACTGTCAAATACTTATTAAGCTTAATTCTGTGTTTTATAGGCATAAAGTGTATATGTCATGTTATGTCATGTCATGTCAAAATTAATTACAACTTTTTCCCCCACCAAGCTGTTCGAAAGTTAGCATGTTTGACTGGTATGCACCTTTATACAATTTATCCTGTATAAATGAACAATACACTATAAATAAAACAAGGCTGGCTGAAGGAAGATAAACTAAAAAGCTAGAAATCAAAATATTATAAATTTATACTTTGTGTACATAATAGTATATGTAGTTTATTTCACATACTACATTTAAAAACAAATTACCTGAAAAATATTATAAATGGGCTTGTTGTTTATTGGTTATATGTTATTAGGATTCCTTTCTCTATCTTCATTCTAATTTTTCCAATGCATAACAGTTAAAATTCTCTTCTTTGTGCATCATTTAGATTTCCCACGTTCTTTTATACATCACAGTGGTTTCCAGGTGCTCTGAATTAAAACTGACATTATGCTTTAATGCACTTAATGCACTCTTACTGTGTGCTACTAACCTCTCTAACTCTGCTGAACTCTTGCATTATGGGCTGGATGTGTTTCCCTCACATTCAAATGTTGGTCTTAACTCCCAGTACCTTAGAATTTGACTGTATTTGAAGACAAGTCTTTAAAGAGTTAAATTAAAATGAAGTCATTATGGTGGGCCTTAATCTTATATGACTGGTGTCCTTATAAGAAGAAATTAGGAATGGTGTTGACAGCCCTTGAATTTCTGCTGGGTGCAGTTGTATGAATGAAGGTGTCATCTACTGAGACAGAAACATTAAAGACAGACTAAGTTTGAGGTCAGTTTAAGACATGATTGCTTTGAGATTTCAAGTAGAGATGTCAAGTAGGCAGTTGAATACACAAATACAAAGTTCTAGAGATATTAGCGTGTATGTGGACATCGATAAAATTAACCAAGGAGAGAATATAGAGTACTAGTGAAAGGAATCCAAGGCCAATTTTGGAGGAACGTATAGAGGCCTGACAGAAAGACAAACTAATAAAGGAAACTGAGAAGGAATAGCTAGAAAAGTAGTTAGGAAGCAACTCATGAAAGAATGATGTCACAGAAATCAAGAGGATAACTTCAATATGGAGGGAGTAGTTAACAATATTTAACAACTGTTGAAAAGGTAATGACATTTGAAGACTTAAAATTGCCTACTGAATTTAATGCCATTGGAGGAGAATGGAGTCACTGTCACTAATGAAAACTCGTTTGGTGGAATAATTTGATAGCAGCCAGTTAGGAATGGATTGAGGAGTGAATGGAAAACTGACTTCAAGCTAGCAACCATCAAAAAGGTTCCCAAACACGTAGAGCTGTTCATTACTTCTAGTAAGAGTACTAGGGCTGTACTCTTACTTCTCACTGTTTCTTTCTTTCCTTGGAAATTTCTTCCACTCACATCCTATTATAAAGTGCTGATTCCCTGTTGTCTTAGGTTTTCAAATAATAGTGGGAATAGCTATCTTCTTATAACCTTGAATCAGTACACCTGAAAGTATACTAATTTCCTTTCTCCCAAAGGAGACATCGATGATCTGCAATATGGAGACATATTTGATTCTGTTCTTTCCCTTATCTCTGAAGAAGATGCATATGGGATTATTTGCTTAGTATCTTTTTTTAAAAAGAACTATCTTCAATGTGCAAATCATGGCATTATTGTGGGAGCCATTTTCTTAGAGGCTTATGTGACCCAGGCTTCTTGCTATAGTTGACTAGTACAACCTGGTCAGAATGCCACCCTGGTCTATATAGTCCTTCTCTGGAAATTTTGGAACTAGAACTGAGAAAGGGAATAATTTTTTTCCTTTGCATACCTAAATTGTATGTAATATGTAAAGTTTGGGTTTTACAGGTAGACATGCTGCCTGACTTAAAAACTTGAAAAGAAAAAATATCTTTAGAGAGAGAAAATACTGAAGCAAATCCAAAAAGCTTTCAAGTTTCTTGTTCCAGATTTTTTAACTTTTTAGATTTCAGGGGTACATTTGTAGGTTTATTATAAAGGTATAGTGCATGATGCTGAGGTTGGAGTACAACTGAACCTGTTGCCCAGTAGGTAGTTTTTCAACCTTTGCTCCTCTCCCATCTTCCCCATTCTTATATTTCCCAGTGTCTATTTTTCCCATCCTTATGTCCATGTGTACCCAACGTTTAGCTCCTACATTTAAGAGAGAACATGCAGTACTTGGTTTTCTATTCCTTTGTTAATTTGCTTAGGATAATGGTTTCCAGCTGCACCCAAGCTGCTGCAAAGAATATGATTCATTCTTTTTTGTGACTGTATAGTATTCCATGGTGTATAAATACACCATATTATCTTTATGCAGTCCACCATTGGTGAGCACTTGTTTCCATGTGGTTGCAATTGTGAATGGTGCTGCAATAAACATACAAGTGTAGGTTTCTTTTTAGTAGAACTGTTTATTTTCTTTTGGCTATATACCCAGCAATTGGATTGCTGAGTCAAATTATAGTTCAACTATTACTTCTCTGAGAAACCTTCAAACTGCTTTCCTTAGTGGCTGAACTAATCTACATTCCCACCAGTAGTGTGTAAGTGCTCCCTTATCTCTGCAGCTCTGCAAACATTTCTTATTTTTTTTTTTTTTGACATTTTAACAAAAGCCATTCTGGCTGGTATGAGAGAGTATCTCACTGTGGTTTTGATTTGCATTTCTCTGATGGTTAGTGATGATGAGCATTTTTTTCACGTTTCTTAAGGACTTGTATGTCTTCTTTTGCAAAGTTAATATCCTTTGCCCACTTTTAATGAGGCTTTTTTTTTCTTGTGATTTATTTAATTTTCTTATAGATTCTGGATATTAGGCCTTTGTTGTATGCATAGTTTGTGAACATCTCCCATTTTGTAGATTGTCTGTTTACTTCATTGATAGTTTCTATTGCTGTGCTGAAGCTCTTTCATGAAAGCAGAAAACAAAAAGCAGGAGTTGCTATTCTTAGATCATATAAAACAGACTTTAAGCCAGCAACCATCAAAAAGGACAAAGAAGGGTATCATAATCATAAAGTGTTCAATTTATCAAAAAGATTCAACTATCCTAAATGTATATACACCCAACATTGGAGCTCCCAAATTCATAAAACAAGTAATTCTAGATCTATAAAAAGACTAAGACAGCCATACAATAATAGTGGCGGACTTCAACACCACACTGACAGCATTAGACAGGTCATCAAGGCAGAAAATAACAAAGAACTTTCAGACTTCAACTTTACACTTGACTAATTAGACCTAATAAACATCTACAGAATGCTCCATGCAACAACTGCAGAATACACATTTTTCTCATCCACACACAGAACATACTCTAGCATTTACCACATGCTTGGCCATAAAGCAAGTCTCAATAAATTAAAAAAAATTAAAATCATACCAAACAACACTCTTAGACCACAGTGCAATAAAAATAGAAATCAGTATCAGAGGTATCTCAAACCATACAATTACATGGAAGTTAAAACAACTTACTTCTGAATGACTTTGGCATTAAGGCAGAAATAAAATAATTTCTTGATATTAATGAAAACAGAGACACAACTTACTGAAATCTCTGGGTGCAGTAAACATAGTGTTAAGAGGTAAGTTCATAGCTAAACACCTACATCAAGAAGTTAGAGTTCAAATTAACATTCTAACATCACACATACAGGAACTAAAAAAAAAAAAAAAAAAAAAAAAAACAACCCCACACTAACCCCAAAGATAGCAGAAGAAAAGAAATAGTATCAGAGCAAAACTGAACAAAATTGAGAGGCAAAAATCCATACAACAGATGAATGAAACCACAACTTGGTTCTTTGAAGGAATAAACAAGATTGGTAGACTGCTGGCTTAGCTAGATTAACAATGTAAAAAAAGAGACCTAAATATGCACAATCAGAAATGACAAAGATGACATTACAACTGATCCCACAAAAACATAAAAGATCCTTAGAGATTATGATGAACACTTCTATGCACACAAACTGGAAAATCTAGAGGAAACAGATAAAGTCCTGTAAACACACAACCTCCCAAGACTGAGCCAGGAAGAAATTAAAACCCTAAACAGAAATCAAATAAGTACTTTTTAATGAGTCCAGCTATTTCTGTACAGCTACACTTCTACTCTTTGCTACTAATATGTATCCCATGAGCCCAGTGACATATTCCCATTTTCACTTATATTGAGATGGGTGTCTGTCAGTTATCCTTATTCACATAACTCACAGGCCAAGTCCGATCTGCAACTTCTATCAGTGTGAAGTTGAGAGTTTAATCCATTACATTTAAAGTATAGGTTTAGCACCCCAATCCAAAAATCCAAAATCTGAAATGCTCCAAAACCTGAACTTTTTAAAGTGCCAATACTGATGGCATAAGTGGAAATTACATTTGACCTTCTGTGATAGGTGGCAATAAAAATGCACCCACACACAATTTATTAAATGTTCCCAAAGGAAGAAAGACCTTCCCCCAACCCTCTCAGCTGTCATATCTTTTCCAGACACAGCTAGATGCCCTCACCCATAAAGATTAATAAAATGGTACATGTGCAAGCCAGGTGTGCCAATGTCAGGTTCCTCATGATGCCCTGCATGAGGCCAAGACCTGTGTGTATTACTCACTGTCGTTTTATGTATTATCTGCTCTTTGAAATGTCCAAACAGCCTATATCAAATAATTGTGTGGGTAACAGTGATAAGAAAGAGAGGAAGCATTTATTGCACAGAAAGTCAAGCTTTTTGAGAAACAGGACAGTGGTATAAGTGTAAAATGTCTTATACAGCAGGAGAGTGTTGGAATGACCAGCATAAATGACTTGCATAAACAGGAGGACAAACTGTTGTTTCATGCTAAAAGTGATGTAAGTTAATGAAAAATAGAAAACAATACATGCTATAAAGGTAAAAATGAAGATTTTGATTACGTATTGAAAGAGTGGATCCATAAGTATTGCAGTGAACACACGCCACTTAATGGTATATTGATGATGAAACAAGCAAAGATCATGATGAACTAAAAATTGAAGGGAACTGTGGATAGTCAGTAAGCTAGTTACAGAAATTTAAGAAAAGATATGGCATTAAATTTTTATTATTACTTTGAATTATGGGCACATAATGGTTCTATATATTTATGGGTATATGTGATGTTCAATACAGGTATAAAATGTGTTATAAATCAGGATAACTGAGGTATCCATCACACCTTAAGCACTTACTATTTTTTTGTGTTAGAAACATTCCAGTTCTACTCTCTTAGTTGCTTTAAAAATTTGTGGTGATAAAGCATGGGCTGATTATAAAGTAGTGAAGAAATTCACTGACGAGTTCACTAAGGTCATCACAAATAAAAATCTGACATAAGAATAGGTCTATAAAATTGATGAACATCACTGTTTTTGGTGTTACTGCCCCAGATGAGACAGCCCCTATATGAATTAAGGATATCAATGACAGAAGAACTCTGCTGAGATGTGTTAATGCAGCAGGCATGCATAATTATAAACTTGCTATGATAGGCAAAAGCTGGAATCCTTGCTATTTTCCGGAGTGAATTTCTCACCAGTCTATTATTGTGCTAACAAAAAGGCATGGATCACCAGAGACATCTTTCCTGCTTGGTTTCACAAACATTCTGTACCAGTGGCTTGTGCTCACTTGGCCTGGGTGATGACTGCAAGATTTTGTTATTCCTTGATAACTTCTGCTCATCTTACAGCTGACATTCTCATAAAAAATATTTATGCTATGTACTTTCCCCGAAGTGTGACTTCATTAACTCAGCCATGTGACCAGGGTATCCTTAGATCGATGAAGAGTAAATATAAAAACACTTTCTTAAAGAGGGTGCTATCAGCAGTGAGCAGAGGTATGGGTGCAGGTTTTCAAAAGGATGTTTAGCAAGAAGGATGCCATATATGCTGTTGCCAACACTTTGAACACATGACTAAAGACATAGTTGTGCATGCCTGGCACAATCTCTGGCCTGCGATTATGTTCACTGATGATGACAAGGTAGTAACATTGTAGGATTCTCTACGTCAAGTGAGAGAAAAATGTTTGACCTCCATATATGTACAACAAATATACCTTCAGAGTCCATCAGTAAGCTGGAAGAGGTAGATATTGAAGAGGTTTTAAATATCAATAATGGGCCTCTAGTTGTTCATTCATTGAACAATGATGAAATAGCCAAAATGGTTAATCAAGGTGATTGTGATAACAGTAATGAAACTGTTAACACTGCAGAAAAAGTGCCTGTGAGTGACACTGTGAAAATGTGCGATGGGCTTATTGAAAGACTAGAGCAGCATGCATTTGTAACAGAACAAGACATCATGTCAGTTTATAAAACCAAAAAGAAATTTCTAAGACAAAAACTTTAGTTATGAGGGAGATAACTCTAAAGGAAACACTTTAAAATGCCATTGAACAGAATTCCTTCTTATCCCTAGAGGACCCACTTCCAAACTCTTTAATTGCTGCTGATGTTTTTTTCTCAGAAAAATAAAATGCCCTAAGCAGTAACCTTTTACTCAAAACACAGCATTGTAGGTAGAGGCAGAAAGCTTGGCACTGTTTAACAGCTGATACAGGTATTCTGATGATTCTACTGTATTACTTAGTTATCCTGAACACATTAGTTTTTTACTGTATTAATGGTATGTTATATTTTTACTTTTAGGTACTTATGAATGGATAAGTGTAAGAAACTGACTGCTTATTGGTAGCATATAAATTCAGTCAGGAATGATGGTGATAACAAACAATCACAGATTGTCCACATGGGTGGCTGAGACAGTAACACCTTTGCATTCTAATGGTTCAATGTAGACAGCTTTGTTGCATGCACAAAATTATCAGAAGTATTATATAAAATTGCCTTCAGGCTATGTGTATAAGGTATACATGAAACCTAAGTGAATTCTGGGTTTAGGCCTGGATAGCATCCTCAAGATATCTCAGTATATAACTGCAAATATTCCAAAATTGAAAAAAAAACCCACCAAACCAACCCAAATCCAAAACACTATGGGCACAAGCATTTCAGACAGTGGACACTTAACTTGTAATTACTGACAGAGCAGGACTTATATTTTAGAGCTATTTTTTAAAAAAATATAGCCCTTCTTTTACTCATTTCCTCCACTGTTGCCTCCTTTTGTTTTTAGTTGTGACATGTTTTGATTCCCTTCTCATTTCTTTTTGTACATATTCTATAGTTGTTTTCTTTGTGGTTATCATGGGAATTACATATAACATTCTAAAGTTACAACAATGTAATTTAAATTGATATCAAGTTAACTTCAATTGTATACAAAAACTCTTATACAGCATTGTCACTGTCCCCTTACTTTGTTATTGATATCACAAATTACATCTTTATATACTGTGTACCTACTAAAGAGCTTTGTAATTATTTTTATGCCTTTGTGTTTTAATTCAGGTTGCTAGTAAGAGGTAGAGTTATAAACTAAATAATATTGGTTTTTATATTTGACTGTCCAGTCTTGCTGGACATATAATTCTTGGTTAATCATTTTTTTCTTCTAGCACTTTAATTATACCTCTGGCCTCCCAAGCTTCTGCTGAGAAGTCAGACTCCCTTATTATTGAGAATACCTTGTATATGATGAGTTTCCTCTCTCTTGTGGCTTGCGGATTCTCTTTCAACAATTTGATTATAATATGTCCTTTGGGTTGATTCTACTTGAAGTTCATTGAGCATCTTGGATTTGTGGATCCATGCATTTCCTCAAATTTGGGAGGGTTTGGTCATTATTTCTTCACATAATCTTTCTGATCCTTTCTGTCTTCCCCTTTTGGGACTCCCATAATGTATATATTGGTATATTTGATGATGTCCCATAAATCTCATAGGTTTAGTTTACTTTTCTTAATTCTTCTTTGTCCTTAGAATTGATATAATCTTTCTGATCCTTCCTCTCTTCTCCCATAATGTATATATTGGCATATTTGATGATGTCCCATAAATCTCATAGGTTTAGTTCACTTTTCTTAATTCTTCTTGGTCCTTACTATTGATAATTTCAAATACTGTATCATAAAGTTGGCCAATTTTTTTCTTCTGCTTACTCAAACCTGCAGTTGAACTTCTCTGGTAAATTTTTAAATCTAGTTATTGGACTTTTCAGTTGCTTCAGAATTTGTTTGGTTCCTTTTTATAATTTCTCTTTTTTGATATTTTCATTTTGTTCTTTTGATATTCTTTAGCTCTTTGTATGGTCTCTTTTGGCTCTTTGAACATATTTAAGGCAGTTGTTTTAAAGACTGCCTAGTTAGTAAGATGTCTGTGCTTTCTCAGGGTTGGTTTCTACCAATTAATTTTGTTCCTTTCAATGGGTCATGTTTTCCTGTTTCTTTATATGCCTTGTGGGGTGAGTGTGTGTGTGAAACTGGGCATTTGAAAAAGCCATCTCTCCCGGTCGTTGCAGGCTAGCTGTGTGCTGGGACAGTCCCACTAATTAGTGAGGTTTGTTCTAAACATAAGAATTGGCCTGAGGTAAAAGTTTATGGTCTTCTCAGGTCTTTTCTGAGATGTATGTTGACTGGGCCTGTGTGTGGCTTTCTCAATTCCCCTGTATACATAGTTGCTTTTGAATGCGTTAGTTTCTATAAGAAAACAGCCTGTTGCATGGCAACAGTGACGTCATCTTGAAGCAAAACTACCATGATAACGGATGTTTGACTCCACCAAGGTGTTCTACAGCAAGTTCTTTAGACAATGCCTGTAGCATAGATAATACCTAATAAAGATGTTTTATCTAGCCTCTACAGTGATCATGACTTTTACCAATATAACCCCTTATGAAGATGCTTATTTAATATTTCCAGGTTTGGCAAGGAACTCTGAGACATTACCAGCTGCACATGTCTTCACCTCTGATTTTTTATGTAACCGTTGGGTAACAAGGACAAAGAGCTTCCTATTCTGAAATTTTGCTGAATGTCACTCAGAGTGTGGAACTGAAAGAAGGAAGAGGTTGAAGGGAGAGGAATTTTCTAGGTATGGTAGTCTCCCTTTATCCATGGGGTATATGTTCAAAGACCTCCAGTGGATGCTTGAAATAGCAGATATGACTGAATCTGATGGCTGTCAGTTGGAACACTTTTCTGTTTGTGTCTTTCACCTGCAAATTTAATGACTTTTCCATTGTAACTAAGCACTTATCACACGCAACTTTTGCAGTCTGAGGTGCAACAGCACAACTCGCAAATTTCTGTTTCCTTCTTCACAAGTTCATGAACGGAAGATTCACATGTACCATAGATATTAGCAAGCTCAGCATATGATTTCTATCCTTATTAAGTTGAGGACTTTCACCTTTTTACTCAATGAGAGGACCATAAAGTGCATCTCTTTGGTATATCTGAATTGCCAGCATCACTACTCTTGTGCTTTGGAGTTATTATTAAGTAAAATACGGGTTGCTTAAATACAAGCACTGCTACACCATTATAATCCATCTGATAATCAAGATGGCTGCTAAGTGACTTACGGGCAGGTAGCATATACAGTGTGGGTACATTGGACAAAGGCATTCACATCTCGGACAAGACAAAATAGGACAGTGTAAGATTTCGTCACACCACTCCACAGTACACATTTTAAAACTTATGAATTATTTATTCTGGAATTTTCCATATAATATTTTTGGAGTGTGGCTGACTGCAGGTAATTGAAACCACAGAAAGGAAATTAGCAGATAAGGGGGGACTACTATAGTAACAGTATAAACGTCTGAATTCTTTACCTCTATGAATGATTATTATTATTTAAATAGCTAGAACCATCATGCTAAACCTGTTAGCAAGGATAAAGATTTACAGCTGTGCACTTAAGCTATAAGTTTCCCCAAGTGAATTCTAAAAACCTCAAATTTTATGAATTTATAGCTATTGCCTGGAATGAGGAGAAAGATGAGGGTTGTATGGTCACAATTTTTGGAAATGTTAAGATAAACAATAGTTAAGTTTGTAATTTCTGAGAATATTTAATGTACACTAGAAATTTTTAAGGAAATTAGTTTGTCTTACTATATCCTTCAAGTATTTAGCCATACATATTTTATTTTATTTTACTGAGTATTTTATGGTATTACTGTATTAAGGAGTCAAATCTGGGGACTAAATCCATAGCAAACCGATCACAATTGCTATAGAGCAGTGGCTCTCAATATTTTGCAAGTTATGGAGCATTTCCACTGTCACCTCATTTCATTGCCTATACAAAAAAGATCTCTCCACAAGTTTATAGCACTAAAGGCCTACATCAAAAAGTTAGATCTCAAATTAACAATCTAACATCACACCTAGAGGAACTAGAAAAACAAGAATAAACCAAACCCAAAGATAGCAGAAGAAAACAACGAATATCAGAGCAGAAAAAAATGAACTTGAGATCCAAAATCCCATACAAAGAATGAACAAAACCAAAAGTCTATACCTTGAAAGGATAAACAAGAATGACAGACTAGTTGGATAACAAAGGAAAAAGGATGATTAAATAAGCACCATCAGAAATGACAAAGGTAACATTATCAGTGATTCCACAGATATACAAAAGATCCTCAGAAAATAATACAAACACCTCAAGCACACGAACTAGATAATGTAGAGCAAATAGATAAATTCCTGGAAGCACACAATCTCCCAAGACTGAGCCAGAAAGAAAGTGAAACCCTGAACAGAACAGTATCAACAGTTATGAAATTGAATCAATAATAAAAAGGCTACCAATCAAAAAAGCCCTGGCCCAGATGGATTCACAGCTGAATTAAACCAGATGTACAAAGAAGAACTTGTACTCATCCTACTGAAATTATTCCAGAAATCAGGTAGGAGGGAATGCCTTCGTAACTCATTCTGTGAAGCCAGAACCACGCTGATACCAAAACCTGGCAAAGACACAATGAAAAAAGAAAACCACAGGCCAATATGACTGATGAATGAACACACATGCAAAAATCCTCAACAAAATACATTGAATCCAGCAGCAAATCAAAAAGTTAATTCACCATGATCAAGCAGGTTTTTTATTCCTGGGATGAAAGGTTGGTTCAACATACGTAAATCAATAAGTGTGATTCACCACCTGAACAGAATTAAAGACAAAAAGCATATGATCATCTCAATAGACATGGAAAAAGCCTTTGATAAAATCCAACATCCTTCTTGATACAAAACCCTCAACCAACTAGGCATAGAAAGAACAGACCTCAAAATAGTAAGAACCATCTATGACAAACCCACAGCCAACATCATACTGAATGGGCAAAAACTGGAAGCATTCCCCTTAAGAAGAAGAATAAGACAAAGATGCCTACACTCATCATTCCTGTTCAAAAAAGTACTGGAAGTCGTAGCCAAAAAAATCAGGAGAAGAGAAATAAATAAAAGGCATCCAAATAGGAAAAGAGGAAGTCAGATTATCTCTTTGCTGATGATATGATTCTGTACCTAAAAAACACTGAAGACTTCACCAGAAGACTCCTCGACCTGATAAATGACTTCTGTAAATTTTCAGATACAAAATCAACATACAACATTCGTTTGAACCAATGACGTTCAAGCTGAGAGCCAAGTCAAGAACATAATCCCACTTACAATAGCCACACATAAACAAAATAAAATACATAGGAATACACCTAACCACGAAAGTGAATGAACTAAAAGATACTGCTGAAAGAAATCACAGATGACACAAACAAATGGAAAAACTTCCACGTGCATGGATTGGAAGAATCAATATAATTAAAATGTCCATACTGCCCAAAGCAATCTATGGATTCAACTCTATATCTATCAAACTACCAAGGTCAATTTTCATTCAAATAGCACAAAAACTATTCTAAAATTCATATGGAACCAAAAAAGAGCCCAGATGGCTGAAGCAATCCTAAGCGTAAAGAACAAAGTTGGAGGCATCACATTACCCAACTTCAAACTATACTACAACTCTGCAGTAACCAAAACAGCATGGTACTGGTACAAAAACAGACACAGAGACGAATGTAACAAAATAAGACAACTCTGAAATAAAGCCACACACCTACAGGCATCTGATCTTTGACAGTCAAGAAAAGAAGTTGGGAAAGGACTCTCTATCTAATAAATGATGCTGGAGTAGCTTGCTAGCCATATGTGGAAGAATGAAATTAGATCCTCACCTTTCACCATATACAAAAATTAACTTAAGATTGATTAAATAATTAAATGTATGATCTCATACCATATAGGAATCTTAGAAGAAAACCTAGGAAATATCCTTCTGGACACTGCCCTTGGTAAGAAATTTATGATTAAGTCCTGAAAAATAAATGCAACAATAACAAAGATTGAGAAGTAGGGCCTAATTAAACCAAAAACCTTCTGCATAGCAAAAGAAACTATCAACAAAGTAAGCAGACAACCTATAGAATGGGAGAAAATATTTGCAAACTATGCTATGCATTCAACAAAGGACTAATAAGCAGAATCTAAGAAGAACTTAAAATCAACAAGATAGAAAGCCCATTAAAAAGCATGCAAATGACGTGAACAGCCTTTTCTCAAAAGCAGACATATAAGCAGCCAACAAACATGAAAAAATGCTCAATATCACTAATCAAAGAAAAGCAAATCAAAATCACAATGAGATACCATCTCATACCAGTCAGAATGGCTTTTGTTAAAAAGTCAGAAAGTAACATGTGCTTTGAGGTTGTGAAGAAAAGGGAATGCTTATACACTGCTGTTGGGAATATAAATTAATTCAGCCACTGTGGAAAACAGTGGAGATTTCTCAAAAACTCAGAACTATCATTCAAAACCCATTGAACCTATTTCTGGGTATACACCCAAAGGAACATAAATTGTTGTGCCAAAGAGACACATGCACTTGTATGTTCATCACAGCACTACTCACAATAGGAAAGACATGGAATCAACCTACAAACCCATCAATGATGGATTGAATAAAGAAAATGTAGTATATATACACCATGCAAAACTATACAGCCATAAAAAAAGACTAAAATAACATCCTTTGCAGCAACATGGATACAGCTGGAAGCCAGTATTGTAAGTTAATTAACTCAGGAATAGAAAACCAAATACCACATATTCTCACATGTAAGTGGGAGTGAAGCATTAAGTACACATGGACATAAAGATAGGAATAATAAATGCTGAGAACCAATAGAAGGGAGAGGAGCAAGGGCTGAAAAACTAGTTGTTGGGTACTACTGCTTACTACCTGGGTGATGGGGATCATTCATATCCCAAATCCTAGCATTATGAAATATACCCATGTAACAAACCTGCACATATGCCCCATGAATCTAAAATAAAAGTCGAAGTTATTAAAAAACCTTCTAAAAAATTTCACCAATGGAGTAGTTTCTCCTTTAGAGCTAACTTGGGAGGACCAAATAAAGTAATGTTTATTACAGTACTTAACACAGGACACTACATTAGTATAAACTTTTAAATTTAAACTTTTAAAGATAATTATAAAATATACAGTTGTAGGAAATATTGGGAGATCCCAAGTCTCTTTACTCTTTTCATCCAATGATGATATTTTACTAAAATACAATAAAATATTCCAACCAAAATATTCACCCTAAAACAGTGAAGATTAATTGTAAAATTTTTAAGTTGTAGGAAGTGTTCGATATGCCATATATAAATAACTGGATCATAAAGTACCATTACATGTTCAATTGTATGCTTTCTAGAATGTTTGACATTTAGGCATTAGGTCAAAATAATCTAGATATCAAAACTAGACAGAGATATTAAAATGAAACCATTTATAGATTGACCCCTCATGAACGTAAATGCCAACATTTAAAAATAATAAATGAAATCCAGCAATATGTAAAAATACATCATCACAATTAAGAAGTATTTATTCTGGAATGCAAGGTTTGCCATTTGAAAATCAATGCAATTCACTATATTAATAGAACAAAGGAGAAGGATCATATGATAATCTTGATAGGCAAAGAAAAAGTATTTGATAAAATTCAATACCTATTCATGATAGAAGCTCTTAGCAAGCTAGTTATTGAAGGGAACTTTATTAATATGAATAAAAGGTTTATTAAAAACCTGGGGAAAACTTTACACTAACTGGTGAATTACTGAAAGCTTTCCCTACACACCTAAGCCACATGGTAAAGAAGAAATTTTAAAAAAAAAGGAAAAAGCTTTCCCTAAGAATCAAGAAATAGAAAATAATGCCTGTCACAACTTCTACTTATCGTTATACTAGAGCGCTAGTCAGTGCAGTAATAAGGAAAGAGAAGTAAAAGGCCTAAGAACTAGAAAGGAAGGAATTAAAATGTCCTCATTTGCAGATATGGTTTGGATGTTTGTCCCCTCCAAATCTCATATTGAAATGTCATCCCCCATGCTGGAGGTATGGTCTGGTGGGATGCGTTTGGGTCATGGAGGCAGATCCCTCTTAAATGCCTTGGTGCCCTCCCCATGCTAAGAAGTGAGTTCCTGCTCTGTGAGTTCACATGAGAGCTAGTTGTTTAAAGGAGCCTGGGTTCTCCTCCTCTCTCTCTCTCTCCCTCTCCTACCATGTGATATGGCAGGTCCCCCTTTACCTTCTGTCATGATTTGAAGTTTCCTGAGGCCACAAGAGGTGCAGAAGCCAACACCAAACTTCTCATATAGCCTGAAGAACCTTGAGCCAAAATAAACCATTTTTATTTATAAATTGCTCAGGCTCACATTTCCAGATGACATGATTGGGATGCAGAAAATTCAAAAGAATTTACAAACTGTTGGCATTAGTAAGCTAATTTATCATTTATTGCTGGATATAAGGTCAATATATATATAATATATATACCAGAAATAAAACAGAAAATGAAATTTTAAAGTAAGATTACCACATACAAAGGAAGAAAAGAAATGCTTAAATCTAAAGGAAGATGTAGAAGACCACTACCGTGAAAACTACAAAATATATTTCATAATAAATAGAGAAGACCTAAATAAATGGAGAGATACATCATATTCATGGATTGGAAAACAATATTAGAAACAAATCAGTTCAGCCCAAATTTATCTATAGATTAAATGAGATTCTAATCAGAATTTCAGCCACTACTGTTTTTTTTTTTTTCCATTGAGTCAAGGTATAAGCCAATTTTGAGATTTATATGGAAAGATAGCCAAGTCTATCTTAGACAACAAAGCTGGGCAATTTGCACTAACAATTACTACCAGAGTTGCTTAAAGCAGTGAGATATTTGTGCAAATATAGACAAACAGACTAATAAAATAGAACATGGTCGAGAAACAGTGTATGCATTATACTGTCGCATAACAAAATTACAATACCTTTTCCACCAGAAAGGCTAAAATGAAAAAGAGACAATATCAAGCATCGGTGAGGATGGCCAAAACTGGGACTCTTACATACTGCTGGTGAGAAGGGAAACTGTTAACAACTACTTTGGCAAACTGGCAGTGGCTACTGGAAGTAGCTAAGGCTACATATCCTATGTCACAGGAATTCCGCTTCTAAGAACAATCCAACAGATCTGTGTACCTATGTCCATTAAAAGACATACATAAGAATGTTCATAGCAACACTATTCACATTAGCTGCAAACTTCAAACAACCCAAATATCCGTCTAAAGTAGAATAAATTGTAGTACATTCATACACTGGAATATTGTTTTTTTTGTTTCGTTTTTTAGAGACAGTCTTGCTCTGTTGCCAGGCACCAGGTTGGAGTGCAGTGGCGTGATCTCTGCTTATTGCAACATCCGCCTCCCAGGTTCAAGCAATTCTCCTGCCTCAGCCTATTCAGCCTCTTGAGCTGGCTGGGACTATAGGTGCCTGCCACCATGCCCAACTAATTTTTGTATTTTAGTAGAGATGGTTTCACCATGTTGGCCAGGATGGTCTCAATCTCTTGACCTTGTGATCTGCCCACCTCAGCCTCCCAAAGTGCATGAGCCACCATGCCTGGCCTGGAATACTGTTATAGAGCATTAAGAGTAGGAAAATTCTATCTACATCCACAATATGAAAGATGCTCAGATTCACAATGTTGAATAAAGGGAGCCAAATACAAAAGAATATAGGTATGAATCCATTTATTTTAAGTTTGAAAAAAGGCAAAACTAGTCTATAATGTTACAATTCTGGACAGCTGGGCTGAGATTATAGCATCATAAAGTGGATATAGGAAGGCTTCTGGGGTCCTGGTAAGATATATTTATTGGTTATGATCCTGCTACAAGGATGTGTTCACTTTGTGAAATTTATTGAGTCACACAGTTATGTTTTGTGCACTTTTCTGTATGCATGTTGGACTTCAATAAAAAGTTTTAAAAATTACCGAATTGTTCAGATTATCATCATCCAGCTTTTCCTTTGGCAACTCTTGCTTTTAACTGTAGTGACAGCATTTATGTCTGATGCTTTTTTAGAGACTCTCCCATGTAAATGGAACTACTTACATACTCTTTCGCTATCTTACATAATTTGGCTTCTTGCTTGCATCAAAGAACCACTTTGAAAGCCAAAAATTTAATAACTTTCAGCTTTGGGTAAGTTTAAGAGAATAGCTGAATTAAATTGAGGGAATTTGAGAGAAAATTAGCTTTCCACAGCATGATGCAGACTACAAAAAGAACTAGGCAGAGACCATGATGAGGAAACCAGACATTCTTTCCTATTCCATTTAGAATTATGAGTGAGAATCACCCAGGTTTCTGCAGCAAAAGTAGAGTAGAACATTCATCTAATAGGGCAACCTCCTGAAAGTTACCGATGTTATTTAATAGTATCTTTGTCAAAACACAGTAATCTAGGTCAAAGGCTGAGGCCTGAGACAAGGCTGAGAAAAGGGAAGTCACAGGGTTTCAGTGAAAATATATTTGCTGGAAATGATGCAGGGCTCAAAGTGGGTACACTAAGCTTTCTGGCTAGGAATTATCCACTGGCCATGGTAACCTCATCAGATAATACACAGGGAATGAGATATATTTTGGTGAATCAGGGAGTTTCTTTGTTTTGCAAAAATTTTGTGATAATCTCTTCACATTATCTTTGACTCTTACTAATTTTAAATAATTTTAAAATGCAAAGAAGGCCTTCATTATATCTGATACCCTGGCAGAAAAGGCAGGCTACAGCACAACTAAGGAAAATTTCCAGACAACTGGCTATGACTTCTTACTGTGTTTTCCCAAATGGCTAGAGGGATAGGGATGGAGGATATTTATATCCCCATTATATAACATCATCATTTCTATAAACATGGTATGCTTTCATCATTTAGTTAGAAGTGACTTCTCAAAGCAAATATAAGTTGTACTTACTTCACAGAGTTGTAGTGAAAATTAGTTGATATCTGTAACTTAGCATTCAATAAATATTAGTTGCTATTATTAGTAGTAGACACAATAATATCCCTCCCTAGCAAGTAACAAGATGCAGTGATAGGTCTTATTCTTATCTAATATTGCATTAATAGCTAGTATTCCTTATCCATTAGAAATGGAGATATGAAACTGGTCTAATCAATTTGGAACTCTTTCAGGATGGGGGAAAGAGAATGGAATTATCTTGCTACTACCTGTCAGCCCTGGTATTCAGGTTTACAGCTACCCTGACAAAATGGTTTTGAATCCTTCAGTACCACCTTCAAGATTGGATCTACGTGGTGGTGTCTGAGAGAAGCTGACAACCGGTCCCTTTGGATACAAACAGCATTACAAAAACAAAGCACAAGATCTATCAATGGAGAGGCTCGTATAAGGTTTTTCAAGCACTTACAAAGTGGAAATATTATTAAAACTTCTTTGTTTCAGAGGAGTTTCACAGAAAAATGAATTCTAGTACAATCCTGGGGGTTCTTTGCCTAACTAGGAATAATAAATAGGAAGAAAAGGAATTGGATTTCTAAGTATCAATATTGCCCTACTTAGTGGCATTAGATAAACTGAATTAAAAAAAAAAGATGTTAGTGTTGATATTACAATTTTTTTAAACTTTCATTTTTTATATTATAAAGTTTAAATAAACTTTTAATTCATTGTAAGGCTTCTGATCTGTCTTCTTTAGAATACTACAGTTTAAAACAATTCCAGCAGCTTCTAAACAAAAACAGACCACCCATCAAATCTGAAATCCCATATGAAATACTTTGCCTGATATAGGAGATAATTCTTTTGTGAAATGATATGTGTGTGTATAAATAAAGGATTATATAAATTTCTGTGTTGCTTAGTTTTAATAATAGCACTAATGATAATATTAAGCTCTTTTTCTGAAAATCTTACGAAAAGAACAATATCCTTTTGACTTTTTGATAAATGATGACCATAGTAATCACTGAATATAAATTTTCATATAAACACAATTTCAACTTGTGTATCAACACTGTACTGTTTGTCAAGTCTTAGTTCTTCTTTTAATAAGGCACTGTGTTTACAGAGAAAGTAATTCAAATTAACCAACCATATCCTCCAAATAAAAATGATAGTAAGCATTGATTAAAATAAAAGCACTTAAAAATAGCATTAATTCTTACCAACTCCAGAGGTTATTGATTCTGCATCAATGTCACTAGCTCGTTTTCTTGCCACTTCAGCTAGTGCCAATTCACCTTTATCTAGTGCAAGATAATGAATATCCTGAGGAAATAAAGCAAAATAAAAAATTAATCCAAAATGAATCTTGCTCAGGTTACAAAGAAGATTTTGAAAGAAACTTATTGTTCAGATTACAAAATAGAAACAGTTTGTAAATATTCTTTTCTATATTTTAAGATTCTTAGTTTTCTAGTATAAGCAAATTTTTCTGAATTGGAGATCACAGCTATAACTAAAGGCAAATATTTAAATAAATTATTTTAAGCTGTGAGGGAAAATACAAGTTTTTAATAAAGTGACATACTCAGTTTTGTCAGGAAATAAAAATGTTAATTGTTATTTTTCCTTGGTAAGACATTAATATCTGAAAGTCTGTCTTCAAATTTTAATTCTACATCATGCTAAGTACAATACAAAGGATACTAAACAGATGTGTTGCAGTGTCTGGCATATAATTGTTATAATATTATTAGTATTTTGAACTCACTGAAATAATTAGTACCTACTACGTGCTGGGCACTGATTTGGAGTATGGCCATCAATTATATTACTGTATCTCAAAAACCTATGTGCCCAGTGGGGAGACAGACCACTGTAAACCAATAGTTAATTATGTAAAAGTTTGATAGACTTTATAGCACATATTTGCAGAGTGCTGTGGAGCCAAAGAGGAACTAATATCTGATTGGAGTCTCCAAGGGTGAATAAGAAGAGTTACTCTAAGAGGGGAAAAATGGAAAAAAGGTGAATGACAGGGAATGAATGACATCTGGTGCAGATACGCAGAGAAGCTTGAGAAAACACAACTCTCTCAGGCAATGGCAGATATCTCGATATGGAAAGAGTGTTGGATGTGTGGGAGAAAGCAGTGAAAAGTAATATTGAACAAGTAAATAGAGCCGCTAAAAAGGATTTAGATCTCTTTTTGGTACACAGAACGACTGTTGGAATGAAAATTTTATTGAAATAAAAATGGGAAAAGAATATGAAAAACCAGTTTATACTGAAGAAATAAATATGAATGGCTTATAATCATTAAAAGATATATGACCTTATACAAATAAATGCAAGCTGAAAAATGTAATTTCAAATTGGATAAATCTTTAAAAGTAAATAATAATTACAGGTTGCAAAGTTTGGAGAAACAGGCATGTAACATTTACTGTGAATATAATTGGTTAAGACTTTATAGAGCAAGGGTCATTAAGCTATGGCTCAAATCTAGCCTGCTTCTTATATAGCCTTCAAGGTAAAAATGGTTTTTACTTTTTTAAATTTTTTTATTTTTTGAAAAAGAGAGAAAAGAAGAAAGAGTGAAAGAAAGAAAGAAAGAAAAAGAATGTAAGAGAGAAAGAAAGAGGAAGAGAAAGAGGGAGAGAGAACGGGATTCTTGTTCTATTGCACAGGCTAGAATGCAGTCTAAAAATGGGTATTAAAAACCTCTTTTATGCCAATAATTGTGCT
>CAUYLG010038967.1:0-16846 GCA_963573385.1 Cacajao melanocephalus
ATGGGAAGAAAAGCCAGATATAGGTGAAGGGGAGGAAAGCAGCAAATCACACTGCCACGTGTGTACCTATGCAACAATCTTGCATGTTCTTCACATGTACCCCAAAACATAAAATACAATAAAAATTAAAAAAAAAAAAAAACACAGATATTGAATCCCTAATTGAAATCTACACATCTCACTCTTCAGCAATAAAATGAAACAAAGTTAATTAAGCCTTTCATAAAGGGAGAATAATATATAATATCATGGAATTTTTTTTTTTTGAGACGGAGTCTCGCTCTGTTGCCAGGCTAGAGTGCAGTGGCGTGATCTTGGCTCACTGCAATCTCCACCTCCTGAGTTCAAGCAATTCTCCTGCCTCAGCCTCCTGAGTAGCTGGGATTACAGGTACGCAGCACCATATCCAGATAATTTTTGTATTTCTAGTAGAGAAAAGGTTTCACCATGTTGACCAGGATGGTCTCGATCTCCTGACCAGATGATCAGCCTGCCTCAGCCTCTCAAAGTGCTGAGATTACAGGTGTGACAGCCACCACAGCGACCCATCATGGACTGTTAGAACTGGATGAATCTTAGAGAGCATCTGATACAACCCTTCCCTGAAAACAAGGGAACTGAAGTTCAGAGAGATGACAATAACAACTGCCTCCACAAAAGCTACTCATGTTACTGAAGTCCTCATTATGAGTCAGGTAGCATGTTAAATGCTTTGCAAGCATCTCATTCAATATCAATAATCCTGTAAAATAAGTGCTAACATTTTTGTTTTGCATGTGAGCAAATCGCAGCTTATAAAATTTAAATAACTTGCCCAGGGTCACTTGGCTAATAAGAGGCAGTAAGATTCAAACGCAGGTTCATCTGCCTGCAACACCTGTGCACCTAGCTGCAGCAGTGGCAATCAGTGTGCATAAGGCAAAGGCCCAGTAGATACTGAATTCTCTCTGACCCTTCTGTACTCCCTCCTGGTCCCCACCCCCACCAAAAATGTCTTTCTTCTACCACAGTATCTCTTTGGAGACAAGTAATTGTGAAATATTAGGAATAATAATACTAACATATTTTAAAGAAATTGTTGCATACAAATTCTATATAAAAGAAACTATTTGCTGGCAAAAAAAAAAAAATCTCACTATTGCAAGGCAGCACTGAAGACAAAAAAGACAAAAAAGGCTGGTGAAGAATATGTCAATGCTATCAGATTCTTTCCTGCAGAGAATATTAGCTATAAGCATAGTGAGAATATTCAGCTCTTAGCCAGAGATTTCTACTTCTTTTTTGTAGCAAGCAGAATAACACCCCCCCCCAGCAAAACCATAAAGATGTCTACATCCTAATTTCCAGAACCTATAAATGTGTTTTGTTACATGGCAAGGGAAAATTAAGGTTGCAGATCAAATTAATGTTGCTAATCAACCAACCTTATAATAAGATTATCCTAAATTATCTGGGTAAGCACAGTGGAATCTCAGGGGTCCTTATAAGTGGAAGTGAAATAGCAGTGTGAGACAGATTCGGCCTAATGTTGCTGGCTTCAAAGATGGAAGAATGAAGCCATGAGCCAAGGAATACAGGAAGCCTCTAGATGCTGCAAAAGGCATGGAAACAGAGGCTCCCCTACAGCCTCAGGGGGAATGCAGCCCTGCCAACCTCTTGATTTTAGCCCTGTGAGACCCATGTTGGATTTCTTTCCACCAAAACTGTAAGATAATAAACTGTGTTGTTTTAAGCCACTAAGTTGATCGTAATTTGTTACAGGAGCAACAGGAATCTAACACACAACCACATAAAACAACACAAAGTGTCATGACTAGAGGCACTGCTTGGAGTGACCCAGCTCTGCCTGTAAGGTGTCAGGCACTGAAAGCAGGGAAGTAGCAGCTTCGTGTTCAGAAATCTGGCTCTTCTAATTACTCAAATGCAAGAATTCCAAAGGTATAGCTAGAACATACTTTGAGCAATGCTAATATACAGTCATGCATTGCCTAAAGAAAGGGATAACTTCTGAGAAATGTGTCAGGTGATTCCATTGTGTGAACATCACAGCGTGTATTTATACAAACCTTGATGGTATAGCCTACTACACAGCTATGATATGTGGTATAGCCTATTGCTCCTAGGCCACAAACCTGTGCAGCACATTACTGTACTGAATACTGCAAGCCATGGTACCACAATAGTAAGTATTTGTGCATCTAAACATATCTAAACATAGACAAGGTACAGTAAAATACCTTATCCAAGATTTAAAATGGTACACCTGTGTAGGGCACTTACCATGAAAGGAGCTTGCAAGACTGGAAGTTGCTCTAGGTGAGTCAGTGAGTGGTGAGTGAATGTGAAGCCCTAGTACATTACTGTACATAATGGTAGACTTTATAAACACCAGATACTTAGGCTACAATAAGTCTATTTGAAATTTTTGTTCTTTCTTTAATAACAAACTAATCCTTAAATGACTGTAACATTTTTATTTTATAAACCTTTTAAACTTTTTAACTCTTTTGACTGTTTTCTAAAAATATTTAGTTTAAAACACAAACACATTGTACAGCTTTATTGTATCCTTATTTTTGAAGATATTTTTCTTTCTCTTCTTTCTTTTTTTTTTTACTTTTTAAACTTTATAATTAAAATCTAAGACACACACACACACACACACACACACACACACACTAGCCTAGACTTCCAGAGGGTCAGGATCATCAATATCACTGTCTTCCACCTCTACATCTTGTCTCACTGGAAGTTCTTCAGCTGTTATCTCCCATGATAACAATGCCTCCTTCTAGAACACCTCCTGAAAAACCTGCCTGTGGCTGTTTTACGTTTAACTTTTTTCATGTATATAAGTAGAAGAAGTATACTCTAAAATAACGATAAAAAGTATAATATTATAAACACATAAGCCAATAACATAGTAGTTTATTATCATTATCAAGCATTATATACTGTATATAATTGTATGTGCTAGACTTACACTACTGGCAGTGCACTAGGTTCATTTACATGAGTATTACAACAAATGTGAGTAATGTGTTATCCTATGGCATTAGGATGGCTACAACGTCACTTAGGTGATAGGATTTTTCATCTCCACTATAATCTTATGATACTATCTCATATATGCAGTCCGCTACTGATCAAAATGTTGTTACACAGTGCACTGTAATTTTACATGATAATAAAAGATTACCACATATTTTAAATGATAATATTCATAAAAATAACGTAAATGAGCAAATGAGATATTTCATATAAAGTACTAAGCAGAAAGCACATATCAATAAATGTTAGCTGTGGTTTCTTTTTAAATTACTAGCTACTATTTCTTGAGGGGGTATAGTGCTACATACGTTTTCTATAAACCTTATAACAACTTTGCAAGGTCAGTATATTCATCTTCTGGATGAGAAAATGAAAGAGTAGAAAGATGAAGAAATGTGCCCAAGGTTATACAGCTCATAAATCAGTTTTAGAATTAATGCATAATTTCTTAGTGATTCTTAAAGGGATAAAACTGATTTATTGTATAACTTTTAACATGTTTAATTTAAGAAATATCAGTCACCTATGCTCCACATTTCAGTGAATTAAACTCTAAAGTGGACATATTAGCTGAAGCATCAAAGAGTGATCGTAGAAGTGAAAATATAAGAATCTGCCTTCTGATCTCAGCTTTAACTGCCACCCCCAACCTCTGAAACCCACCCCGCTTTGTGAGATCTCAGACAAGTTTCTGGATCTCAATTTTCTTGCTTGGAAAAATGAATGAATGAGGGAATTAAAACTCACCACCGCCTCTTGCAGCTCTTAAACCCATGGCTTTATGATATGTATCTTCCTCAAGGTGCTAATTGTTAGAACTACTAGTAATTTATTTATTAACAAAATGCAGTTTCTTCCTCTCCACTCCATTCTGACACTCTAGCTTTGATTCTCCTGATTCTTATTCTTCATTGACTTCTCTTTTTACCTATGTCATGCCCTACTCTCTCCATTATTTGATCAGGATACCTATATTTCCTCTTTGAAAGAAAAACATTGAGAAGAAATTTAAAAATAGGTACTCAATACATGTTGATGACATTATGCTAGGAATAAAAACATCTAATGAATATTTTGCAACTTAATAAACTTTTTTGGAAAAGTAAATTTAATAAAAAAGATAGAGCCTATATCAGTCCATTTTAACACTGCTGTGAACACATATCCAAGACTAGGTAATTTGTAAAGGAAAGAGGTTTACTTGACCTACAGTTCAGCCTGGTTGGTGGCAGGGTGGTGCTCAGGAAACTTACAATCATGGTGGAAAGAGAAGCAAACACGTCCTTCTTCACATGGCGGCAGGAAAAAGTGTGAGTGCCCAGTGAAGGAGGAAGCTCCTTATAAAACCATAAAATCTCATAAGAACTAACTCACTACCATGAGAACAGAATGGGGAAGCCACCCCATAATTCAATTATCTCCATCTGGTCCCTCCCACGACACATGGGGATTATGGGAACTATAATTCAAGATGAGATTTGGGTGGGAACACAGCCAAACCATATCAATCTGCTCCCTTCCCAAATCTCATGTCCTAATATTTCAAAACATAATCATGCCTTTCCAACAGTCCCCCAAAGTTTTAACTCAGACCAGCATAAAATAAAAAATCTAAACCCAAAGTGTCATTTGAGACAAGGCAAGTCCCTTCCACCTATGAGCCTGTAAAATCAAAAGTAAGTTAGTTACTTCCTAGATGCAACGTGGGTACACGCATTGGGTAAATACACCCTCCAAATGGGAGAAACAGGCCAAAACAAAGAGGCTAAGGTCCCATGCAAGTCTGAAATATAAAAGGGCAGTCATTAAACCTTAAAGTTCTAAAATGATCTCCTTTGACTCCATGTCTCACATCCAGGTCACATTGATACAAGAGGTGGGCTTCCACAGCGTTGGTCAGCTCCACTTCTATGGCTTTGCAGAATAAAGCCCTCCTCCTGGCTGCTTTCAGCCAGCGTTGAGTGTCTGTGACTTTTCCAGGCACACAGTACAAGGTGTCAGTGGATCTACCATTCTGCGGTTTGGAGGATGGTGGCCCTCTTTTCACAGCTCCACTAGACAGCAGCCCAGTAGGAACTCTGTGGAGGATCCCACCCCACATTTCCCTTCTGCACTGACCTAGCAGAAGTTCTCTGTGAGGGCTCTGTCCCAGCAGCACACCTCTGCCTGGACATTCAGGCATTTCCACACATCCTCTGAGTCTAGGCAGAGCTTCCCAAACCTCAATTCTTGACTTCTGTGCACCCACAGGCCCAACACCAAATGGAAGCTTTGGACTTGCACCCTCTGAAGCCATGGCCCAAGTAGTACCTTGGCCCCTTTTAGCCATGGCTGGGACAGATAGTACTCAGGGCACCAAGTCCCCAGGCTGCACACTGTGGGGGGACCCTGGGCCCAGCCCAGGAAACCATTATTACCTTTTAGGCCTCCAGGCTTGTGATGAGAAATGCTGCCATGAAGTCCCTGACATGCCCTGAAGACATTTTCCCCATTGTCTTGGTGATTAACATTCAGTTCCTTGTTACTTATGCAAATTTCTGCAACAGGTTTGAATTTATATCCAGAAAATGGGGTTTTCTTTTATATTGCATTGTTAAGCTGCAAATTTTCCAAACTTTTATGCTCTGCTTCCTTTTGAACACTTTGCTGCTTACAAATGTCTTCTGCCAAATACCCCAAACTATCTCTCTCAAGTTCAAAGTTTCACAGATCTCTAGGGCACGGGCAAAATGCTGCCAATCTCCCTGCATAGCAAGAGTGACCTTTACTCCAGTTCCCAAGAAGTTCCCCATCTTCATCTGAGACCACCTTAGCCTGGACTTCATTATCCATATTACTATCACCATTTTCATCGAAGCTATTCAACAAGTCTCTAGGAATTTCTGAACTTTCCCATATTTTCGTGTCTTCTTTTGAGCCCTACAAACTTCCAACCTCTGCCTGCTATCCAGTCCCAAAGTTGCTTCCACAGTCTTGGGTATCTTTACAACAGAGCCCCATGACCTGATATCAATTTACTTTATCAGTCCATTCTCATACTGCTATAAAGACATACTCAAGACTAGTAATTTATGAAGGAAAAAGATTTAGTTGACTCACCCCAGCATGGCTGGAGAGGCCTCAGAAAGCTTACAATCACCATGGAAGGGAAAGCAAATGCATGGCAGCAAACACCTTCTTCACATGGCAGCAGGGAGAAGAAGTGTGAGTGACCACTGAAGAAGGAAGTCCCTTATAAAACCATCAGATCTCATAATAACTAACTTACTATCATGAAAACATGATAAACCATCCCCTGATTCAATTTTCTCTACCTGGTCACTCCCATAACACGTGGGGATTAAGGGAACTACATTTCAAGATGAGATTTGGTTGGGGACACAACTTTGTTCTCCTTCTTTGTATTTCACCAACTGCAGAACATTAAAACACACACACACCCACACACACACACACACACACACACACACCCTATGATCCAAAGTCCCTCTAATGAAATAAACCCTAGCACTTCCCAAGAAGAATGTGTTACATCATGTGAACCACTGACTCTCTGAGTCCCTTCATTGTCCTTTATTAATGTTTATCATCAATATATGATGTAACAAAATGGATTTTGTTCCTCATCAATAAAAATTACCCAAGTTATATAGCCCTAGAGCACAAAATCAAAATGATCAGAGAAAGCAAATGCTGCTTGTTATACCAAAATCATATATCATTGTCCAAAAGGGTTCCCAGTACCATCAGCTGCCAAGTCCATACAATACATGAGTCTTACAACACAAATATGGAACATTAATATAAAAACATACATATCTGTGAATCAGGTAGTCATGTTTTACACCATAAGCTGCAATTTTAATTAAAGTTGGCATATTTCTGCTGCTATGATTTAAAAGATTAACTAAGTTGGACAAGGTCTCAGATCTTTAACTACACCCAACCTGTTTGTGATTTTTGGCACTCTGCGTTTTAGGTATGTTATGAAGATGACAATGTGCCAGTCATCCAAGCTGTCAAATGCCTGCTAAAACTGTTCAGAGCCAAACTCATTTGCACTTGGATGAACACCTCTCAAGAAGCGATTGCTTAAATACCTACAGTTTCAGGTGCCACTCATGGCTAATAAAACACATTTTACAACACACCTAGAATGATTTTTCCCAAAGTACTGAAATAATTCCATAGAATAAACCAAGGTAAAGAGTTATAGGAGTTATTAGTACTATAATTATAATGTATCAAACATTCACAGAATAAAGCAGTGGGTTTGGACATGTATACAATTATGTGGTTTAAAACATTTTTTGAAACAACTTAATTAACATTATTTGGAAACATAATATTAAAAATATGTCCTCCTTTTGGTGGGAAGGACACTTTCACACACTGCTAGTAGGAGTTTAAATTGATACAAATTTCTGACAAATATTTCTTGGATATGCATGAAGGTGTTTTACTGTTTGTGTACTTTGATCCACAAATCCCAGAAGCAAGACTGATCTAGGTAAAGAAAGGGAGTGAATGTGGTAAAAGAGCCTTTAAGGCAGAGAGGCCCTCATCTGCAAACTACAAAGTGACAAAAAGTCTAATATCTTTTCTAGAACCAGTAATACAAGAAGGTCTCGGGCACTCAGGAGCTCAGTGCTCATAATATGGGCTCTTCCAAGCAATCATGAAGTTGATATGGAATATTCTGCCATGTTGCTGAGATATGACTATACCTGAATGGGTGGAGGCTTGGGAAAGTGTCTTTGCCACTGATTGTGTCAAAGATTATCTTTCATGCCGTAATCTTCATTAGGGATTTGTGGGACTATTCCTGTTTTTGGTTATACTTCACTGTATTTTTAAGGGGGAACATTATATGCTATGATGGTATTTTGAAAATTGATCTATGTTTGTCTTTAGGAACATGAAGGATCTAGACTAGTTTAATATAGCAGTATGCCACTCTCTCTTTCTCTGTCTCTCTCTCTCGTCTCACACACACACACACACAAACACACACACACACCTTATCATAGATTATTTTGGATAGAAAATAAAGTACCTTACAGATAAAACCTTATTTTATGTGTGTGGAGGAGAAGTAATCTGTTTCTTAATATATCCATCAGTATAGGCTAAACTGTGCTGAGAGAATCAGCAACAAGGAAATATCAGCAGCTTAAAATAACAGTTGATTGCACACTTTTATTAAATCTCAGCGAGCACAGAGGTAGGGAAAATGTAGTGAAGCACTCCCTGGTTCTTACGACTTTTAAATGAAAGTAACACATGATTTGTCCTTTCATATTGCATAGACCAAAGAGAGTCACTAGGTCATTCCTCAACTCAAAAGGGTGGGATATTTCATTCTTCTACAAGATCTTAATATATATAAACAATTACATAGAATTCCATGTTTAGTATTATGAAATGTCTGTCTCACTGCTTTAAAAAAGTTAATTATAGGCCAGTCGTGGTGTTTCATGCCTGTAATCCCAGCACTTTGGGAGGCCGAGGTGGGTGGATCATGAGGTCAGCATGGAGACCAGCCTGGCCAACATAGTGAAACACTGTCTCTACTAAAAATACAAAAAAAAATTAGTTGGGCGTGGTGGCAGGCGCCTGTAATCCCAGCTATTCAAGAGGCTGAGGCAGAAGAATTGCATGAACCCAGGAAGCTGAGATGGCACCATTGCACTCCAGCCTGGTGGCAGAGTGAGACTCTGACTCAAAAATATATACATATATATAGCCTAACATGGCCATAACTCCTAATAGTTGAAAAGTGCCTCCAGGTAGACATGCATGACCAAGAATGGATGTAGACTCAAAGTAAAAGGAACGATTCAGCCAGGGGCCAGTGCTGTTGATGAAGGCAGCTATATGAGCCCATAGTTCAGTTAATGACATTGACTAGTAAAGTAGATGGTTAGCATCTGAAGAGAGAAGCCTCAAAAGAGGACAGTTTTCAGCCAGTCGCAGTGACTTACACCTACAAACCCAGTGTGTTGGGAGGCCCAGGAATTTGAGACCAGCCTCAGAAACAGCAAGACCCCATTTTCCAAGAAAATTTAAAAATAAGCCAGATATGGTAGCAAGCACCTGTAAACTCACTTGGGAGACTGAGGCGGGAGAAGTGTTTGAACCCAGGAGTTCCAGGATACAATGAGCTGTGATCGTACCACTGCATTCTCCAGCTTGGGTGATCGAGTGAGATCCTATCTCTACAAAAAGAAAAACAAAAGGAAAAACAATCACAATGTTTTTACACTAGAGTAGAACAAAGTAGGCACATAGGCATGAGAAGATAGCCATTGTTTCCTGCTTATCCCCATCACATGTTTCAGGGAGTTCTGATTTTATTTCAGTCATACAGCTAAGGGAGATCCAGGAAAGGCTGAAGACCAAGGGGAGAGCTTATTTACTGTGGAGCAGAGGCTTCAGTGGGCAGAGTGGATAGTATTAGGAGAAGGGCAGTAACAGTAAGATGGGCAGGCAGAACATGTAGAGTCCAGGGGGAGAGGACTAAAATGAGCAGATGACCAGAGGCTGGCATTCAGAGCATGGCTGAGCCTGCTCAAAGAGAGAGGCTTGGAGCAATTAGCTGGCACCAAGGGTCCAGGAGGAACCCCAGGACAAAGTGGGCTTTTCAGTCCTACACAGGGTAAGATCACAGGAGATCTCATAACCCTGAGGGAGCTGCAAGATGCTGCGCCCAACACAGGCCTAGACTCCTAGACTTGCATAGGTCACAGGATATTTTCTATTCACTTTTTTATTGTATTCGTTTATTTACTTTTTGAGACAGATTCTCTTTCTGTCACCCAGGCTGCATTGCAGTGGTGGATCTTAGCTTACCAAGACCTCCGCCTTCCGGGCCCAAGCAATTCTGGTGCCTCAGCCTTCTGAGTAGCTGGGATTACAGGCATGCACCACCATGCCTGACTAACTTTTTTGTATTTTCAGTAGAGACAGGGTTTCATCATGTTGACCATGCTGGTCTCAAACTCCTGGCCTCAGGTGATCTGCCCGCCCTGGCCTCTCAAAAGTCCTAGGATTACAGGCGTGAGCCATAGCACCCGGCCAGATCACATGATATTTTCTTACTCATCCCACAAATAAAGACTTAGGCCCTGAACACACTGGGGAAAGCAAGAAAATCCCTCAGCTAATGACAATTAAACTGTCTCTTGATATTTCATTTTACTTTGCCCTTTCAATCTAACTCAATTACATCCATATTTTATCTCTGCAAAAGAATTTTCTATAAGCATCTTAAAAGCTTCATAGAAACAAGTATAAGGAGAGAATTGGGGGAAAGCTAGTTTAAGAAAAAAAAGCAATTTCAAGGTTACGGAACATAGCAGAGGAAAAGATAGAAATAAAAGTGAGAAACAAAAATGTAAAAAGTGAAAGATTCATACCTTGGATAAAGGTGTTAAAAATGAGGTAGAAAATTTTTTAATTTTTGATCACGAAAAGCAGTTGCAGAAACTTCAAGGAGAAAAATAGCGTGGTTGTTACGGCGGATATAGCTGGAAACTAGCATCATCAAGAGCTACTTTATTTTTTCCTCTGTTTTTAATCTATGGAGAATTAAAGGTATTATTATGTGGAGTGTTCCTTTTTTTCTTTAGTTATAGTATGATTTCTTTTGAACAAAATATTTCCCTCCCAATTGCGTTAGCTAGTGAAATGCAACTAAATATTTCCTTCAGGACTTTGTTGCACGGCGTCTTTTGTGTAACTCCATGGCTTTCAATGCCAACAACACAAGCAAACACTCCTCCTTTACCACCACATAGTAAACTAAAGGATAATATGTTTGTCACGGAAGGCAAAGCTGTACTTAGTTGTTTTTATCTTCTTGAAAAATGTAATATTCAGATGGTAAAAATACTCATTTACTTGTGAACTATCATAAAATAATTCCTTTATGATCCAGAAATAATTTTATTTCTGAAAAGTTTGAAAAGTGTAGACTCTCCATCATGTACTCCACATTGATTTAGCAGATATTCAGAGACCACATACCACACGTCAGGCATTGTTGTAGGCACTGGGGATGTGTAATAGAGAACAAAAACAAAAAGAAAACCCGTCTTCTTTCTATTTACATTCCAGTGAAGGAAATAAATATAAGCAAGATTAAAATGTGAAAAACACAGTGTTAGTGATACTTGTTATGGAAAAGATAAAAATAAAGAAGAAAAGAGAGATGAGAATGGAAGGGTTGAAACTTCAGATATTGGGTAGCCAGGGAAATAATCACTTAAATGAGGGAATAAGCCATGTAGCTATCTGGAGAAAGAGCATTCCAGGAAAGAAATAGCAAGTGCAAAGGCCCTGGCCAGAAGGCTGCCTGGTGGGTTGAAAAACAGTGATCGATCTCTTTGGCTAAATCAGGGAGAAACAAGGGAGAGTAATAGAAGATGAGGTCAGGAACAGAAAAGAACCTGGGACGTAGATCACAGGAGGCCATATAAAACTAAGGATGGTGTCTTCTATTCTGAGATCAGAAGCCAGTAGTGGAAGCATGATGGGATCTAGCATATGTTTTTCAGGATGACTCTGGCTTCTGTGCTGAGAATAAGGTTCAGGAGAACAAGGCCAGAAGCAGAAAAAACAGTTCGGATGACTACAGCAATAATCCAAGCAAGAGGTGATGATGGTTGAATTTTTATTATTTCCAGGCAATCTTTGGTTTGAATATACTGCAGAACAGTAAACATGACTATATAACTTAATAATCAATAATCTTATCTTAATAATCAATAGGAATAATTATGATTATTCTATAGCCTTTAAAATTTTTCTCACAGCATTAAAAACTCTTTTACTGTCTCTTAAAATGTATAGGGAAATGAAATACTAAAAATACTAAAACAATTATTTATTTAGAACACTGTAATTTGAAACATTAGAAAATTAGTGCTTTATTTCTTTGTAAAAAACATAAGTGGTTTGAACAGTTCTTGCCTTTTTAAATTTGCCATATAACTTACAATAATGAGCAAGTCTCTTTCCTATATGCCTTGGTGAATTATTATACTTCTATCTAAATTTGGGTCAACTTTCAACATTTAATGTTTGTACTTTTAACATCATGAAGTACTTCTGAGAGTTTCTTTAATGTGCAGTTATTTCTCTGTCATTTCCTCTGGGATATCTTCTTCCTTTAATCACAACCACTTTCTTCATTTTTATTGGTAAGTCCATCTGAATGAAGTCCTTCTGGCTACAAATCTAGAGTCTCTTGAAGTATGGTAGCACCTACATTCCCATGGATAAGTATTTCTTCTATAACTTTTGATTGGCTGATTTACATTTGATTTGCATTTTACTTCCACCATTATTATCATTTTGGGGGTTTTTTTGGCCACACTTTCATCTTTATGTGTCAATTTCTTCTTTCAATTATCCATTTTTGTAAAATGTCATATATACTTATCACTAAGAGACAAGGAGTCAACACAACTGCACACTTTGCTGTCTGGGAATTACAGATGTGCTGTGACGAGTCACTGACAAGCTCTCAAAGAAGTCACATGATTGGTCATTGATTATGATGAGCAGCTATATTTTTTTTTAGAGATTTATGAACTGAAGAGCTAGTATTACTCAGTTAATATATTGTGGTAACTGAAATTTGAACCATGTTGCTGGTGAACTGGTATTATTTAAACTGTGGTAACTGAAATTCGAGCCTATCAACCACAAAGTGCGGATTCCCTATATGATGAAGACAGAGGCAACGGAGTTTTTTGGAAGGTGGGATGTGAAGTGGAGTAGCATGTCACAGATGCAGTTTTACATTTGCTAGTGATATTGATTATTTAATACTGACTGCCCCTCCTGATAGCAAACTCCATGAAGGCAAGGACCACACTTATCTTTGTTCATTATAACTGATGTTGCACTTTCCCAAAGAGTGTCTCTTTAAGTCTCACAACAACCCCAAGCAGCAGGTATCATCTCATTTTGCAGATGAAGAAACTGAAACTCAGAGAAGTTAAATAACTTAGCACCATCTCACACAACTAGTGAGTGACAGATTGGGACTCAAGTTCATATCTTCTGAAGTTCAATTCTCTTTCCTTTGAATCACATACTCCTTCCTAATAAAAGCATAGTCCTATAAAGCTTTGCTCTGGAAACCATAGCACCATGTTTTCCATGCCATAATGAATTATCATATGAAAGCTGTAGAATATAAATGACAGCAGAAATAAGACAAACACAGTGCATTTGAATCTCCTGTCTGTATAAATATCTTACAAGTTTCCATTTAATTCTATTCTTAACCTCATGACAAGGATTTATAAAAAGACAAAATGTGGCAACTACACTGACTGAAGGCAAAAGAGCACATCCTACTCTTCAAGGAATTTCCAATATCTCTGCAAACAATAAGGAAGAGTTAAGAACATTCCAGAATTGCTCATACTTTAATCTGTGAATCAGAATATTAAGAACAGGCACCTGCAAGGTAGACAAGGTTTTGATTCACATCACTGAGCACACCCCTGGGTGCATTTACCAGAAATCCACCTCTGTTCTCCAAAGCAATTATTTTCTAATCAGTCAACATCTGTCTCTTCCTTCACCACTTCCAAGGCTTTTCTTTTTCCATTTGCATCCAGATACCATTCCTCTCAAGATGCAACAGTATCACTAATCAAATGCACAGTGAAATTTGAGGCAAACTTACTGATCCCAATATAATGACTAAAGAGACTATTGTCTTGGCTATTTTAATATCCAAGTTAGTGCGTCAGAATGTAAAATCATTGCTTTGTTACTAGCATATTATTTTAGCAAGGAAGATGCTTAGCAAACATAGTCACCCCAATTAAGGGGCACTTTCACTCTTTTTCATTTTGATATGACATAAATTTTTTACAAGTATATGTTACTTTTAGAACTAACAATAATTTTTAAATGTCATAACTGAGTTGGCTTTCAAGGATATGTAAATAGCTCTTAAATGATTATTATACAATAGCCTAAAGAATTCAATTAAATGTATGTATAAAACTGAATACTAAAAGATCTGATTGGAAAAGAGATGTAAGAATATTCTGTACAATCTGGAGCTGAGAATAAGATTATAATGTAACACAAATATCCCTTACCTTATAGTCATTTTATAATAAATACCCAATCAAAATTAAAACTTTATGTAAAAATAAAAAAATTGATAACTCCTCTGGCTGAAGAAAAAAGTAAGATAATTTAGACTTGGGGGAAGTTTTCCCTATTTATATGATCAATAGGAGTTAAGAAATGCATTTCTGAATTATTCAAACTCTGCTTTGGCAATTGTAATCAGGAAGACTACCAAAAGCAGAGGATTCCTTTAAATTTTCCAATGGAAAAATATGTGCCATCAGTAAGCTGATAAATGCATGTATTATTTAAAATTAAATGAGTATGACTATTGCTATTATAACAAAGAAATGAGAGGATTTGATATGCATATTATGTAGGATACTAGAAAATAAGCACACATTTTGCTTAGACTGATTCTGGAAAAAAAAAGGTTGTTATTGAGTAGACATATGAGTCTGGGTTTCATACAATTTTTTCTGCATGTTTTCTGACACCCACCTCATTCCTCACTATCTGTGCCAACCTTTGCCCATCCCAACCTCCAACCTCCCTAATCCTCAGACTTAATTTTTATCGACCTCATATTTCCCCAGAAGTTGACATTCTCTGCTCCAGAGATGTCCATTTCAAACATCACTTACCAATTTTCCTTGGAAATTGAGATTTTAATTGTTTCTTTGTTTATGCAACACCAAAAATAATGCTGCAGTCAAAATAACTATGTCAGTTATGTAGATAAAATGGAAGATTGAACATACTCCTATAATTTTTCTCCCTTCCACTAAAAATGGCAAGAAAGGGATTTTTGCTTTTAAAGACATAAATCTCAAAGTATGAGTAGAACAAGAGAAGAGACAACTTCAGCCACATTTGGGGAAAGGGAAAGCAGATGAAGTGATGGTAACTGACAGGAAACCGGAAGAAGATGAATCCTAGTCCAGTAATGTGGGAAGCCTGAATGTGTTCACAGACTCCTCCAAAGGCTTAGATATCAGAAAAACCAAGTGCTCCCAGAAATGAGGTGCTAACATAAGGAAAAATGGTTAAGAACAGTTTAAGAAACAGATACCAAATCCCCTCCTCCACTCCGTTAAGTTGGGCAAATTATCCCCTATTAACAGGCAGAACACCAGGAGTTTATTCTGTCGATATTAATCTTAGGTTGATACTCTTAAACATAAGTAGGCTACCAAGATCCCCTAGACAGTAAAGAAAACCTTATAATGTGAATAATTGAGACCAAGAAAACAGAAAAAAACATGCAAAGGAAACAACGGCTTCTGGGAAAAGAAAACTTGAGAAAAACACAATAATCCTAGAGAAAGATCATTTATAAGATGCTATAAAAAGGAATACTCAAAGAACACAAGAAAGAATATGGAATTAAAAACATGAGAGCATCAATTTTTTTTAAATCAATAGATTTATTAGAAAATAAAATTTAGAAAAACGTTAGAAAAATCTCCCAGAAAGCAGAGGAAAGAAAAAATATAAATTAGGAGAGAAAAAAATAAGGAAGCTTGTATGTTTAAAGTCTTTCTTATTAAATTTATATGCTTTAAAATGTCAGATTGTACTAAAAGGTTTGTAACGTAAAATTATCCATTCCCCACCCACTTTTTCTACTCCCTGCTTGGTAATTTCAGAGGCAGTCACTTTGATTCTTTCAGCTGTTTCTTTTGACATTTACCTAACTTTATATGTTTAAATAGTATGTGTATTTGCTATGCTTAGATACATGAATGTTGGGCATTATCTAATTATGTCCTATTATGGTAATTGAGCATTTTACTCTCTTAGACTCCCATTGCCTCTGCTTTCCCTCCTCTATGATTCCAAATCAGTTGTAGTCATTTTTAGATTAAATCAATATTCAGTTAAGTCTGTGTAAATATTACTCACAGCTGAGCACTGTACTATGATTACATTTCCTTTCTTATATTTTCACCAAAGTTAATTATTACCATCTTTTTTGATTGAGGTACAAGTTACACAGCATAAAATGCACCCATACTAAGCATACAATTCAGTGAACTTTGGTAAATGTACAGAGTTATGCAACTATCATCACAATCTAGCTTTGAAACATTTCCATCACCCCAGAAAGCTCCCTGGTGCCTGTTCGCAGTCAATCTTCACTTCCACTCTCAGCCCCAGGCAACCACTCATCTGTTTTCTGTCTCTATAAATTTGGCTTTTCTGGAAACGTCATATAAATGGAATCATGCAATAAAAGTCTTTTGCATCTGGCTTCTTTCACTTAGCATAATATTTTTAGATTCATTATGTCATAGCATGTATCTGTAGTGTGTACCTTTTTATTGATGAATTGTATTCTATTTTATAGATATACAACACTTTGTTAATCCTTTCACCAGTTGATAAATTGTTTCCACTTTTTGGCTACTATAAATATTCCTGCTGTGAACATATATGTACAAGTTTTGTGTGGATTTATGATTTCATTTCCCTTGGGTAGATATCTAGGCATGGAATTTCTGAGTTGTACAGTAAGTTTATGTTTAACCTTTTAAAAACTGCTAACCTGAGGAGAGATCCAAGATGGCCGATTAACAACAGCTCAGGGTTGTAGCTCCCAGTGAAAGGGCGGAGAGCGAGTGGAGGCCGCACTTTCAGACGAATTTTTGTTGCCCACAGACTAGGAGATTCCCGGCGGAGGAGCCACACG
>CAUYLG010038968.1:0-18611 GCA_963573385.1 Cacajao melanocephalus
GTCTTTATAATAGAATGATTTATAGTTTTTTGGTTATATATCCAGTAATGGGATTGCTGGGTCAAATGGTATTTCTATTTCTAGATCCTTGAGGAATTGCCACACTGTCTTCCACAATGGTTGAACTAATTTACACTCCCACCAACAGTGTAAAAGCTCTCCTGTTTATCCACATCCTCTCCAGCATCTGTTGTCTCGTGATTTTTTAATGATCACCATCCTAACTGGTGCGAGATGGTATCTCAATGTGGTTTTGATTTGCATTTCTCTAATGACCAGTGATGATGAGCTTTTTTTCATATGTTTGTATTGGAGGTTCTGGCCAGGGCAATCAGGCAAGAAAAAGAAATAAGGGTATTCAATTAGGAAAAGAGGAAGTCAAATTGTCTCTATTTGCAGAGCCCATCATCTCAGCCCAAAATCTCCTTGAGCTGATAAGCAACTTCAGCAGAGTCTCATAATATAAAATCAATGTGCAAAAATCACAAATATAGTTTTTCTTGAAGGAATTGTATCGGTCTGTCTTAGAAGATAGAGCCAACTGCCTGAGTGACTAAGTGATTTTTAATGTCAGTCTCCATTTGGGCAGGGTTTCTGCATATTAATTTCTGGGTCTTATCCTTTTGGGTTTGGTTTCCATTTCACCCTACATAATTAGCTTGATTGTAGTAACCACTTTACTGGGTGTATGTATATATTAAAAGATCTGGCTAAAAACCTTAAATTTATACAATAAAAAGTAAAACAAATAAAAAACTGCTGTGTATATGTCTTATCTGTCTAGCCCCGATGTCTTACCTGTCTAGCCTGTCTCCTGAGATCCTGACTCATGTATAACAACCATCTGTTTATCTGTATCAGGCTAGCTCATAGACTATTCAAATTGAACATTTCCAAAACAACTCTTCATCTTGACCTCCAAACTCTCTTGTCCCTAAATTGTTTAACTCAGTGAAGCCAAAGCCATCATCCAGCTTTTCATGTTGGAAATCTGGGCATTATGCTTGACTCTTTCCTTTTGTGTTACGTTCTCCTCTGCTCTTCCTCCTCATTCGCATGCAAATTAATCACCTGATTCTATTTACCTTATCTCCTAAATGTCTCTCTACTCTGTCTCCTCTGCCATCACCCTCTGGCCTCTACTAGGATTAGGATCTTCTTATTTCTTTTAGTTGGTCATCTGGTTTCTCATGTTATCTTTCCCCAATTTTTCCTCTATTATGATCAAAGTGATTTTGTTAAGTGCAAATCTGATCATGCTACTCTCATGCATAAGAATCACTGAAGCAGGTGTATTCTCATGCTTCAGTGATTTCCATTTACCCCTCAGACTAAATGCCAATCTCTAGTATGGCATACAAGATCATTATGGTTTGCATTCTTATACTTCTTCTGAACCTTATTTCCTTCACTTAATTATGTGCACCTTGTTCTCTAGATATATTGCTAAGCTGCACTTCCATGCCATGGTACACATAGTTTCTTTTCTCTCTAGTTCATGGATTTTCAGCTTGGCAAACTTTTATTCATTCTTCAAGATGTGGCTCAGATGTCACACTTCTGAGAACTTTCCAGACCTGACAAGGGAGAGTTAGATCTGCCTTCCTCTGAGTTTCAACTGGACTTTGTGTTTGTTTCTGCTATACCATTTATAAAAATTACTTGTGTACTTGTGTCTTTCCTCCGTAGACTGTGGGTTTCCTGTGGAGACAAAACTATAGCTTACTTACCTTTATATTTCCTTTTATCTAAAGATAATAGGAACTTGGCAAATGCTCATTAAATATATCAGTAAATCAAAGTGTCTTATTAGCAACAGTGTTTAGAAAAATGATTCTGCAGAAGCAAGACATGTTCATCAAAAACCATTTCTTATATCTACTCTTAATAAAAGCAAAGACTTGCAAATGTGTCAGTGTTGGAACTATGATAAACACACTTGGAATTACATTCATTTATAAACAACTTTTGTTATCTTGTACTCTCAAGCATCTGAGTGGCACTGAGCCCAGAAGTAAGAAAAATAAAAGATGAATGTGTCTTTGTTTGGAAAAATATTCTAAACCCATTTATGCAATGAGTAAGGAAACTGAAACCTTGCCACTCTAATGATTAGTCCATTCTCCATCTAAACAGAAAGCAAGGGGGACTATAGAGCACAGAGATATTAGTAGACAGTGCAGACTTTCCTGTGTGAAATCTGTCACAGGAGAAGTGACAGGAGATAGAGGAAAAGAAAGAGGTAAGAACAGAAGGGAATAAATCAGAAGTAAGGGTGGTGATAACAATGACAGTGGCAAGGATTTTATGACATGTACTCCAATCATCTTAGAAGACGTCTTAGAAGATTGGAGCCTAGCAGCCTCCTAGGTAAGTATTTGTAACAGTTTTGTTAAGTGTCTGATGTAGTCTCTAAAATCTAAATTCCAGACTTTTTAGGAGAAATCCAGAAATGCTAAGTTGGAAGATTGAACAGGTTTTCTGTATATGGATGCGTGTGCACATCTGTATGTGTGTGTTTACATCTACCTACACCTTATAGTTCTGAAAGTTTCCAGTCCCTAAAGTGAATCCAGAAAACAAGCTTTTCCAGAACTATGCATTCATACTTAGTGTTAGATAATGGAGGACAATGGAGATTTTAACATGGGAGTTCTTTATGGGCAAGGATTGTGTTTTTAAGAGAGACCTAATTTTATACTCTTTGCTGTTTGTAATTAAGTCTCTGATTAGTATTTTCCTGATTAAGTGATGGAATGTTGTGGCCCCTAGGAAACGTCTGTGTTCAGATCCTAGTTTTTGTAATGTGTCTCTTAGATCAGTAGTTCTCAGGTTAGACAGTTTGGCCTGGCTGTAGGAGAAATTATAAAGAGGTAAAGTTTATTTTCAGTATTTCAGCCTTCCCGGTGTTCCTCTTACTGAAGCCAAGTCTTCCTGGTATTTTCATGAAAACCCATCCACCGATTTGAGCCCGCGGCAGGGATTTCCACTCACCACTGTTTTCGGAATTATTCTTCAGTGAGACTGTATTATGGCAGCAATGTCTTCAGCTGCCATGAATGAATCAGGATTGATTAAATTTGTGAATCAGGCTCAGGTTTTTTGCTTCTTTGTAATCTCATCTAAAGAACCCCTAAAAAGCCACAGGAATGAGTTGAGCAGTTGTGATCACTGCAGTGAAGCTAGGCAACGTGAAGGTCTGGGCCTATCTGTATAACTTATTTGTGCTTTTTGGGCCTGCTCAGGTCTGCTATTGAGAAACAGGCTTTTTCGTATGACTTGCTGCTGTGACATTTCAACCTGATCACTTGGTGGCTGACAGTATCCAGTTTATCATGAACATCTCCAATTGCGTAGTGGCTTGATGTACACTACTCAGGCACTCATAGTATATTAGGGTTCATTATGCTGGGAACTATCTTTCAAATAGAGAATGATTTTCTGCTGCAGAGAACATAAGCTTGCTCTAGAACCAAGGTGTCTGTACTGTGTTTCTCTTGTTGAAATTGACCAGAAATCCACAGAGCATCTTTACAGATCATGGGTAGCTCTAGCACCTTTAGATCTTCTGGGCTATGGCCCAAGTGGCAGGGCTGCTTGTACCATAATTTGAATCTACTGCAGATCCAACTATTGCTTTGGGACTACTCAAAACTGGCAGCCTCCTAGATAAGTATTTGGAACAATTCTGTTAAGTGTGTGATGTAGTCTCTAAAAGCTGAAGATATAAACCAGGTGCAATGGCATGTGCCTGTAATACTAAGGAGGCTGATTTGGGAGGATCCCTGGAGCCCAGAAGTCAAAGTCCAGCCTGAGTAACATAGTGAGATCCCCAGTAGCTAAAAAAAAAAATAAAAATCTAAAGATATGTAATATATACTAAATATGGTGCTTCCTAGTGACAGGGAAGAAAGATGCTATAACTAATTGCTTTTTTTTGGTGACTTATCCCTTGCCATTTTATGTACTTCTTGTATACTTGTTCAGGGTTCTTCCTCAAATGGACCTGGTCTTCCTTTTTACCTTATTCCTTTCGATTCAACACAAGTCAGAGCCCTAGTAAAGGTTATGTTGCAGCTTGATCACTTGGTGGCTGACAATATCCAGTTTATTATGAGCATCTCTAATTGCATAGTGGCTTGATATACACTACTCAGGCACTCAGAGTATATGACGGTTCTTTATCATGCTGGGAACTACCTTTCAAATAGAGAAATATTTTCTGTTGCACATGACATAGCCTTGCTCAAGAACCACAGATGTGGTTATGTCAAAGATTGTCGCCACCTTACTTACACTTAGAAATGCAGTTGCTGTTGCCATTAGGCAGGAAAGCAGCTGGATTCCAGAACGGCATCCTGAAGATGGCTTCCTAGGACCATTTTCTTGACTGGGTTCTATCAGAAGCACATGCCAAGACAGGAATCCTTGTGTAAGTGATTTATTTGGACGATGAAGGAAATATTGAAACAGGAAAGGGACAGCTGCCAATAAAGTGCACATCAGCAAGCCAGTTACCATTGGGGTAATTGAACTTAACCCCCTTGGGGAAACTCTCGGGCCAGTGTAGGCACATACCTCAGGGTTATCTCACCAGAGGAGCTACACCAATGCTTTCAGTCATTGATCTCATCTAAAGAACCCCTACAAAGCCACAGGAATGAGTTGAGAGGTTGTAATCACTGCAGTGGTGCTAGGCAACATGAAGGTCTGGGCCTATCTGTATAACTTACTTGTGCCTTTTGGGCCTGCTCAGGTCTGCTGTTGAGAGTTTCTGGAGACAGTAGATAATTAATTCTTCAGCATTTCTGCCCTGCTGCATGGGTTGGCAGAGTAGACATCCATGTCCAGAGAAGACTTTAGGTCTTTGGTTGGAAGTTTCATTGATGTGTGCTTAAGCAGGTAGGGCAAAGAGATACGGCCAATGCACTGATAATGTCTGCTGCAATGTCCAGTTATATCTTTAGCAAAAAGATTTAGTGCCGGTATATTAAAAAGTGCAAAAGATATCACATTCATCAAACTATGGTATTCTAATAGGTAAGATTCAATCAGTAAGGCAGTGTCCATTTTTTAGCTAATGTAAAAATAATCCACAAATATTACCGAATTCTTCATAGGCTCTCAGGGCACTGTGGTTCCTTTTTGTTTTAAAATAGGTAAGAAACCTTCAGCACTTACTATAGTGAGTGACTAGACCAAAGAACTATGCAGTATAGATAGTTAACAGAAGGGGCAGTATTGTAATAGCATGCTGGATAAATGAATAGCTAAGATGGATGAAGTTGATATGATCATAGAGAACCTTGAATTTTTCACTATTTCTACTAAAATAAAAATTCTAGCAAAAGTTTATGTCAAGTCTTTAAAACTTTCCATATGTTAGGCTATTCCTCTATATAGTGGTTCATTCCATTTAAAACTTTCTGGATTTCCTCTCACTTTGCTGTTTGTTAGCCGAACTCTCAAAAGTGTGACTTTAAATTTACTATTGTAATGTACAAATTGCTATAATTACCTCTAAGTATTTCTAATATTATAGTTTTTATCTCATAAATACTGTTTATATGCTCTATGTTTGGAGCTGCCAAAAACTAATTTGAGGATTAAAATTTATATTTTCCTCCAAAAAGATGGCAACAAAAAAAACTTAGAAATATTTAGAGATAATTTTTGACTTAAATCCAACATTCTTTCCCAAATGGTCTTATAAACACTAATGATTTCTCTCAATGATAAATATGAAAGTATTACATTGATTTTACATTAGAAGAAAAAGAAAATGGTCAATAGTTTCACTTTGAAGCTCTCTAGAAATATTTCTTTGAACAATTAGTATGTGATAAAGGACTTTTAAATAAGAGATAAATTCAAATTCCTGAAACAATTAGTATGTAATAAAGATGTTTTAAACAAAAGATAAATTCAAATTTGGAAAACAAGGTTAGCAAGCCTCTTTATTCTTCTGCTACCTGAATATATTTAAGTATCATTTACTGAAGTATGTAATCGTTCCTTACTCTTCCTAACTTTTAAAATCACAGCTAATGCGCAAGATGTAGTTCAAAATCTATAAATTCAACCTATGTAGCTTCATACATAGAGTGACTTTGCTCTTGTTTAGAAGATTTAAAAAATTTGCCTGTGATTATATTACCTTGAGAACAAGGAAAGGACAATATGTATCGGAATATTGCTATGATTGTCTTTGTTTTAATATGAGAACTAAATTCAAGATGTTTAGGTGTAGAAACCAAGTATTCCCTTGTCCAGATTGAATAATAAAGTAGAGGTAATTTGGTACAGGTTAGTATGACCTCGTCTTAATTCTACCATTATTAAATTTTGTCTTCCTAAAAGACAAAGCACTGAATTAATCATGATTCTCTGAGTTGGTCTGAAGAGCAAACAAGCTGAAGAGGAACACATCCTGTTTTGAAATGCTATAGGCTTGTAGTTGCTGAAGAGAGGCCAGGAGTGAAAGCATTATGAAGACTGAACCTGGGTCACTGATGGGACCACTTTGAGTTCCTTTTTAATTCCTTCAAATAATGGTTTGAGACTGATATTGGAAGACTTAGTATTTCCTCCTTTTTAAACATTTTCTTTGGCTGTTCTGAAATGTCACAGGCACCTATCTTTGAAGTCTTTACTACTTGAAATGTGACCGGTGGACCAACAGAAATGGCATCACTCGGGAGCTTGTTAGAAATGCAGCATCTCATAGCTATGAAATCAGAATTTGCATTTTAACATGATCTCTAGGTAATTTGTTTTCACATTAATATTTGAGAGGCACTGGTCTGACTCTCATTTTTTTTCCTTCACATTTTAATTCTCATTTTTTCAACCTCACCTTTTAGCTCGTCTGTTTTTTTATCTCCTAATTTTCAGCAAACACATTTTAGCCTTCCAAGGCAATATTAAAAGTTCTCTAACTGCTCCATTGGAATGGAATCCTATTGTAATCTTATGGTTACAGTATATTTTCCATACTGAGCATCCTCATTAAGACAAAAATTATTGTTCTCTGTTTTTCTGAATGATCAATGTTTGTGGGTCAATTCTGTTTGTTTGCCTTCGTTTTTCAATTTTGTGTGTCTTTCTCTGAAATATTAAAGAGTTTCGATTTTCTATTCATATTCCTGGAGAAGGTGTTGCATCTGGAAGTGCTGACTATGAACTTTTTGTATTAGGCAGAGAGGAGCAGCCTGCAGGGAAGCTGCAGGAATCGTTTCCAAAAGGATAAGGGGTTTACATTGATGGGCCAGAGGTAGAAGATCAATTTCTTTAAAGCAGATGGCATGGCTTGTGAAAGGAAGTAAACACAGCACCTCTCAGTGGAGAGCCAGAGTGGGGAGCAAAGAGAGAAAATGGGGAGGGTATAATTCCGTAGGCAGACTTTTATAAGTCTTAGCGATTTCAGCTCCTCTTTCCATTACTATACTTTCTACCTCCTGGCTTGACTCTTGGGCTTCTTCTGGGCCAATTAGATGGACCAGCCACTACCTACACATCAGGCCTTGCTGGGAGCTTTATAGAATAGTTTGCTGCTTCCTTTCCACCTTTCTGAAAAAATCATGAAGACCTCTGCTCAGTGAATGTTCCTTTTCCCGTAATTACTACTCTTAGGTTTTTTGCTATCTCTTCACTAGGAATTTTGAATATTAGGAGGTAGTTAAGTACATTTGGCTTTTGATTGTTACCAGAATATTAAATTTTTGATGGTGACAATATTCTTATGCAAATTTTATCCTTCTTAACTCACTGGATAATCTGTTAGAAATTTTTCTAAAAATGATAAGTTATGTATTGACATACTTTACGGATAATCACACACACCAAGAGAGAAACCACAGTTGTTCCTGACTGAAATCTCAACTGAAACAGAGTGAAATGATTTTGTTCACTCAGTACCCACACACATGCACACATGCACAGACACACACTTCTGGGAGCAAACAAGCAGGCATACTACTAGCTGGATAGTGATTGGCACTTGAGTGATAACAAAATGATCATGTTTTAAATTTTTATTCAAAGAAGTGTACTTTTTATCATGTCTAAGGATAGACATGACTTATTTTACAACTTACAGAGTTGGCTTTACATACCTTTGACAGTAATTTTATATTTATTTATTTTTTTTGAGACAGAGTCTTGCTCTGTCACCCAGGTTGGAGTGCGATGGCACGATCTTGGCTCACTGCAACGTCCACCTCCTGTGTTCAAGCTATTCTCCTGCCTCAGCCTCCCGAGTAGCTTGGATTACCATTGCACGCCACCACGCCCAGCTAATATTTTGTATTTTTTAGTAGAAATGGGGTTTCACCATGTTGACCAGGCTGGTCTTAAACTCCGGACATCAGGAGATCTGCCCACCTTGGCCTCCCAAAGTGCTGGGATTACAGGCATGAGCCACCACGAGGGCATTTTTTGTTTTTTTGAGACGAAGTCTCACTCTCTCGATAGGCTGGAGGGCGGTGGCACGATCTCAGCTCTCACTGCAACCTCCGTCTCCTGGGTTCAAGGAATTCTCCTGCCTCAGCCTCCCGAGTAGCTGGGATTACAGGTGCGCCCAAGCCCAGCTACTTTTTATATTTTTGGTAGAGACGGGGATTTCATCATGTTGGCCAGGCTGGTCTCGAAACCCACTGCAGCCTCCCAAAGTGTGGGGATTGCGGGCGGGAGCCACCGGCCCGGCCTGATTTTATATTTCCGACAGTACAATTTCTTTTTCCATTGAGAAAATGTATGTAGGTGGACTATTTTTTCTCTAAGATAAACCATTCCAATTCTACCTTTATGTAAAAGAATTTTTTTCCCCATCTCATGGTCAATTCCTTGAGGGTCTCTTCTCTTTTCTCTATCATTCATGGCTTTGTGCTATTCATGTGGATTTCTTATAAAATCCTCTAGGAAGTGTCAGAATGCTTTGACTAGCACTTTGTCAATTTCTCTCTTTACCTTTCTGATTTTCCTTTACATTTCCCATAACAAAAACACCCACATCTGTTTTATCATTTACTTCAGTTTTTCCTTTCTCTCCCCAGGTTTCAATTTCCTGTTGTTTTTGTTGTCAGTGCTTAACACAATGATTGGTTTTCAGGTGTCTTATAAGAAAATAATATATTTTTAAAAACATCAGGCAGCTGAGCAAAATAAAGCAGGAACATCAGTCAACAACATCCATTGTAACTAATTACAACTGATGTTGCTGAAGCCAGTTCTGAGCCCAGGCAAATGAATCACAGAAGGCAGTTCTGAGCCCAGTTGTAACTAATTACAACTGATGTTGCTGAGGCCAGTTCTGAGTCCAGGCAAAACTAGTGGTCTGTAAGTAGCTACAGAATAATTTTATATTTGTAAGTAGCTATTGACTTATTTTATATAATATGTAGTAAGTGTTTTTGCATTATTTCCTGCTTGTTTACTATGTCAAGCGTAACTAGGTTAGGGGTTGGGATTCAAAGTTAAATAAAACCTAGATACTGTTCTCCTAAGAGTTGGTAATAACTGTGTGTGGGATATGACAATGTGTATGTATATATATATATATATATATATATATATATATATATATATATAAAATATACTTTTCTTAGAAATTTAACTATGGATGCCCATGCAAAACGATGTCATTATTCCTATTGTATTTGTATCCCTTTAATTTCCTATAGTCTTTCTTTCTTTTCTTTTTCCCTCCTTCCCTCCCTTTTCCTTTCTTTCCTTCTTCATTTTTCTTTTTTCCTTCATAACAGGCATAACAGCATTGAATCAGTGACCTCCTTCTTGAACTGTGAATTTGACCTTATTTGGAAAAAATGTCTTTGCAGATGTAATTAAGTTAAAGATTTTGAGATGAAATCATCTTAGATGACCCAAGTGAGCCCTAAGTCTAATGATGACAAATGTCCTTATAAGAGACAGGTGAGGAGAAACCATAGCCATATAAAGGAAAATACTATGTAAAGATGAAGGCAGAGATTTCAGTGATGTGGCTACAAACCAAAAAAGCCAAGAATTGCCATGACCACTAGAACCTGGAAGAGGCAAGGAAGTTTTCTCCTCTAGATCCTCTGGAGGGATTGTGGTTCTGCCAACACCTTGCTTTTGGACTTCTCACCTCTAGAACTGTGAGAGAATAAATTTCTGCTGTTTTAAGTCACTAAGTTTGTAGTACTGTTTTAATGCAGCCTTAGGACAGTAATACGACAGGTGAGAGCCTAATCTAAGGTTTTTGGTTGACGGTAATTCCTCTGTGATATATTTTACTGCTACAAAATTTAACCGAATGCCAAACATTCGTATGAGTTTTAGAGAGTTTAACACTTTTTTAAACGGCATTCTCAAAGTAGTATTTTAATTTTATTCTTTCAATTAGCAATATTCAACCTGAATGGAGAGAAAATACTGCTTGTATATGCAAAGACTAAAAATTAACTGATAACATTATGGTTATATCTAGGTATTTAAATATTAACATACGGTTGGGCTGGATTATTGAGAAATATTTGGATGGACATAGTGATAACAGACATTTGTATCTCTTGAAAGCTTGTCCTAGAGTAAAATGAGCAGGATGTCATAGCTGAAATGGTCACAAGAAAGAAAGAAGCTATGTAATAAATTACAGCAGGGTGGCAAACTTAACATACTGTTACTTAAATATGCAAGAAAATTGGTAGCTCTTTTTTTCTCATGGTTTTAATTATAAACTATAACATAAATACAGAAAAATGTAGTAAATGTAGATAATGGCTTCACAAATTATTTTAGCATTGTCATGAACTGTAAGCAATACTTAATATAACAAACAGCATAAAATCATACCAGAGGTAAATCTTATAAGACTAACAAGTACTTCAGATAGTTCAAGCCTTATTCAACATCTTAAGATTCATATTTAATAGAAAATTTTAAAATGGAATAAATTTGGGAGGTCCTTTAGCAAATACTAACTTCTTAATTCTCATTAGAAAACAAAACTAGAGAGAAACTTTATAAATATGACTGTAGAATAGCCTGTAAGTAATGGTTAAGACAAATAAATGTAAAAAAATTCTTGCTGCAAAGAAAACTTCCGAATCTACTAAGTATGCAATAGCATTTTTAAAGCTTTATTGAAATATAATTGGTTTACATAAAACTGCAGACATTTGGTGTATACATTTTCATGTGTTTGGACATATGCATGCACATGTGATGCCTTTGCCACAATCACGGCACTAAACATATCTGTCAATTCCAAAAATTTTCTTGTTTGTGTGTGTGTGTGTGTGTGTGTGTGTTTGTGGTAAGAACATTTGACATGAGATCTATCCTTTTAATGTCTGTTAAAGTGCCCAGTACCGTATTTTTAACTTTAGGCACTATATTTTACAGCTGATCTCTAGAACTTATTCATCTTATATAACTAAAACTTTATACTCATTGAGCAAAAATTCCACATTTCTCCTTTCTCCAGTCCCTGGAAATCACCGTCATATTTTCTTCCTCTGACTTTGACTATTTCTGAGACCTCCTAAAAGTAGAATCATGCATATTTGTCCTTCTGCGACCGGACTGGCTTATCTCATTTATCGTAATGCCCTCCAGAAATGGCAGAACTTTCTTTCTTAAGTCTCAGTAATATTTCATTGTATGTATATGCCACGTTTTCTTTATCCATTCATCCAATAAACACTCAGGTTGTTTCCCTAGCTTGGCTATTGTGAATAATGCTGTAATGAACATGGGGGTGTAGATAGCTCTTTGAGATCCTGATTTCAATTCTCTTGGATATATACTCAGAAGTGGGATGCTGGATCGTATAGTAATTTTATTTTCAACATTCTTAGAAATTTCCATACTATTTCCCATAGTGACTACACCATTCAACATTCTCATCAACCGTGTATAAAGATTCCAGTCTTTCCACATTCATGCCAACACATACCTTGTTTTTCTGATTAGAACCATCTAACAGGTGAGAATGTTATCTCATTGAGGTTTTGATCTGTATTTTCCTAAGTGTATACCTAGGTTAGGAAATTGCTTAGTGTTTTTCTTCAACTTTTGGTTGATAATGTCAAATTAATTTTTGAATTGGTTACACCAATCTGGAATCTGTGTGAAGACTTCCTGTGATTTAATATCTTGGCCAAAATGTGGCATTATCAAGCTTTTCCATTTTATGTGTATCTGGTAGATGTGTAGTCATATCTCACTGTGGTTTAAATTTATATTCTTATGATTATAATAAGGCTGAGTATTTTTTTCATATGTTTATTGGCCATTCAGATTTTCTCTTTATATATTTCTTATTAAATTATCTTGTCCATTAAAAAATTGTGTTGTCTTTCTTTTTCTTACTTATTTGTAGCAGACTATTTAAAAAACACGTTTTGTCTACTGACCCTTTGTTAGTTTTTTGTGTTGCCAAAATATTCTCCAACTCTGTGGCTTACCTTTAATTTTCCTGATAGTGCATTGTGATGAACAGAAGTTTTAATTTTAGTGTAGTACAATTTATGGTTCTTTTTCTTTATGATTAGTGATTGTCTGTTCCATTTAAATAATCTTTTCCTAACTTGAGTTAGGAAGATATTTTCTAATAGTACCTTCTATCTTAGAGCTGTCCAAAAGAAATCTAATGAGAGCCACATATTTAACTGAAAATTTTCCTTATTTAAAAAAGTAAAATCAAGTGAATTTAATATTAACAACATATTTTATTTTACCCAATGTACCCCAAATATTAGCATTTCAATTATTTATTCAATGTAAAAATTATCAGTATTTTACATTTTTAAATCATACTAAGACTTTGAAATCTGGTGTGGATTTGAGAGACTTGCAGCTGCAGTAGTATTCATACTTGTCAATTTCAAGTGTTTAATAGCCACATGTGACTAGTGGCTATCAAATTGAGAGGACAGTTCTAAACGACATCTCATTTCACCATCTAAAATTCATATGTGTGTATGGAGTAATGTAGAAGTCAAGTTCTGTTTTTCCCCATATGATAATCTAATTGTTTCAGCTATATAGACTGGAAAGAAGATCTTTTCCTACCGCTCTGCAGTGCCATCTTTGTTATAAATCAAATGTTTATGAGTAGGTATATTTCTGGGCTTAATAAATGTTTATTTTCTACAATACATCTAGTTTTTCTCAAGAATCCCATTATCCTGGCTGGCGGAGATAAAAAGGAAGAAACCAACTTTTGAATCGATTGAGTTTGAGTCTCTTCCTGTTTAAATAGTGTCTTTCAGAAAATTCGTTCTCTTTTAGTAAAGGCTCACAGATTCATATTCCCATTCCTCTTTTCTCCCTCCTTTAAGTCTGAATAATATTTCATTGTATGTATATACCACATTTTCTTTATTCATTTATTTAATAGTCATTTAGGTTGTTTCCACCTCTTGGCTATTATGAATAATGCTGTAATTAACATGGGGGTGTAGATACCACTTTGAGATGGATGGTGCCTGGTATGTGGGGACAATGAAAGCACTTTGTGGAGCTGAGTAAAGGACCTTGAATCTGTCAGGAGGTCCTCTGCTTTCCTTTGCACCTTTTGATTCCTTCTGCAGTATATACATCATGATATAGGTTTTGGCCACTTGTCTGCCAATGTGTGGCACACAAAATTGCACTTTATTTTCTTGCATCAGACAGAACTTGGTCACTCTTGTAGATGTGGCACCGCCATGGTTGTCAGGCTCAGGGTCAGGTTTCAGTTCATGCTGAGGTCTGAAGGGAGTAGGTAGATGAATGACCGATAGCTGAAAGAACACTCAGGGGTCCATAGGTAGGTGAACAATGGCTTTATTCAGTAGCTCTTTTACAGTGTCTATCCTGGTCTCTCTTGCTACCTGCTGTGGCTGCTCCCATGCACAGCTGCACAGCCAGCTCTTCCTTGCCTTCAGGGTCAGCTGCAAAGGTCAGCAAAGATGGACAGTTTTGTCTCTCTCTCTTTCTTTCTTTGGGTGTGAGCATGTGTGTACAGTGTCAGCAGGACAATTATACCTTTTACAGACAATAGTGGTATAGAGCCAAGTGATGGCCTTCCCATGTTATGGCTACATAGCTGTGTTTACATTATACTTGGAATTGTGCGCCTGCATGACAAACTTGCTGAGTCATGCAGGATGTTTACGTGGGCCTGTTTTTTGACCAAAGCACATCCATGTACCATACAATAGTTGTCACTGAACTGTAGTCCTCTTTGAGTCTGAACCATGCTCCTCACCCAGCCTGTGGCTATCAAGTTTACGGCTGCTGGAACAGTCATTGCTCATCATCAGTATGTTTCCATGAGAGTTCCATGCCTTCAACTCAGTTCCTTTCCCTAGGCTTGCAGTGACTTTAAGGTTCCTTCTATATCATCTTATCTTAGCATCCAAGGGAGGCTAAGGAGTGCTTTCTCTAGTCCTCTCTCTACCTGTTTATGTCATATTGCTGACATCGCTTTGATGTAGCATTTTGCATTTGTGATGGGCTATCCTGTGTTCTAGTTTCCCAAAGTTCGATTACGTCACACAAGATCCCTCAATTTCTCTTATATATCTCCTCCCTGGTATTTTATACCAGGTGTATGTCTTTATGTTTTATTTCTGTCTCCCTCTCCCTTCTGCAGTCTATGGGGCCTCAATGGGCAGGGTTTCCTGCTTTTGGCATGGCAGGGACAGCTTTATATCACATTCTGAGTTATCTCTCCTAATGCCCAGAGACTGAGGCTTAGCTCTTAATATGTTAATTGTAGCTTTAAGAATTTATAAGACAGGCCAGGTGGGGTGGCTTAGGACTATAATCCCAGCATTTTAGGAGGCCTAGGCAGGAGGATCACTTGAGACTGGGAATTTGTGACCAGCCTGGGTAATATAGCAAGACCTCATCTCTAAAAAACGTATAAAAACTAGCATGGCTATGTAGTGCACACCTTTAGTCACAGCTCCTCAGGAGGCTGAAGTAGGAGGATCACTTGAGCCCAGAAGTTCAAGGCTGTACTGATTCATAGTTGTACCACTGTACTTCTGGGTGACAGAGTGAGAGCCTGTCTCTAAAAGTAAATAAATGTAAAAAGCCAGGTGCAGTGGATCATGCCAGTAATCCCAGCACTTGGGAGGCCTAGGTAGGAGGATTGCATGAGGCCAAGAGTTTGAGACCATCCTGGACAACATATCATGACCCCGTCTCTACAGAAGAAAAATTTTAAAATTAGCCAGGTGTGGTGGGGCCTGCATATAGTCTCAGTTACTGGAGAGGCTAAGGCAGACAGATTGCATGAGTTCAGGAGTTCTAGGCTGCGGTGAGCCATGATGCCCTTCAGCCTGGGCAACAGAGCATGACACTGTCTCAAAAAAAAGTTTCTTTTTCTATCAAGGCTTGCTTTCTAGACCATTGTCTTGGTAGGGATTTTAAAAAATCTAATTTCTCAGTCAGTGCTGAGCAGTAATTATACTGTTCTATTGCTGTCCTTTCTTGGGTAAGGAGTGGTCAGTGAGTCACAGGACAAAGTTATTTACATGATATGAAAACGCATCTGAAAATATTTCAAAAAATGATATCCCTATTACACTACTGAGAAAAGGGGAAAGGAATGCCAAATAAATAAAAGTGAAAGCTGAAAGGGAAGCCTGGAAACAGAATTGTGAGTCTGTTGTTAAAGCAAGGATACCTGTGTGGGAATTCATTTTCTACATGACAGCAACTGCAAAGTTTTAAAGTCCTAAAGAACAAGGAATTCACCTGTGCAAATAGATCATGGTGATTTGATTTTGCAGAGGTAAATATCAAATTGTGCTTAGTTATGAAATAATAGCATATGGTCTGAGATCTGTTAAGCATTACAACACTAAAAATGATTATTTTTAAAAATCACGTTTGTTGTAGAAACTTTAGAAAATATGGATAACAATAAAGATATAAAAACTACCCATATTCCCACCAGGCACAGAATCTGCTTCTTGTCCTTGTTTTTCATGAAAATCAGAGTGATGGTTGAGAGGGAGAACTCAAGGAAATAGAGAGCCTAGCTTATTTAAACAGAGAGATGTTGGTAAGGAAAAATATGATTTGTGAAAGAAGGGAAAACTAGCCAGTTTCCAGAATTTGAAAATGTTTTGCTGAAAAGTTTACAGGATGGATGGGAAAGAGACTTTGAGGGAAACTGCTGTTTGTAGCCAGGAGGGCATGAGGTCTAGGGAAATGAAATTTTAAGAAATTTTGCTGCTGACTTCTAGTTCCAGTTATGATAGACCTGGTTCTCTGAAACAGCCCTCCCATTGGGGAATAGTAAAGTATCTGCCCAGCTCCCCAGTTTTATATGTATACTTAATAGCTAACAAAGATTGTGAAGAATTAATTACAAGACTAAGATCTGGGGGAAGATGGAAACCCAGATAGGCAAGTAAGTAATTTGGGGCAACTTTTCCCCTAAGAGGCCTTTGGTTATTCAGGCAGAGATGGATGAGGCAGCAGTTTTGATAGTTTCCCAGAGAAAGGAGGACAAAAATAGATGTTTAGCAGTAGTCAAGTGGGGGCCCTGGTAATTCTTTCATATCTTGAGTTGGCACCTTGAAATATTTTACCCATCATTTTTGTCTTATTTTTAAAAATTGCCACAGCCACACCAACCTTTAGCAACCACCATTCTGATCAGTCAGTAGCCATCAACATTGAGACAGGATCCTCTATAAGCAAATAGATGACTCGTTGAAGGCTCAGGTGATTGTTAGCATTTTAAAGGAATAACATATTTTTAAATTAAGGTATGTGTATTTTTTTAGACATTATGCTGTTTCATATTACAGAGAGTAAACATAAATATTATGTGTACTGGGAAGGCAGAAAATTCATGCAGATTATTTCACTGTGATATTCACTTTACTGCAGTGGTCTGGAACCCAACCTGCAGTATTTCCTAGGTATGCTTCTGTTGTTAATTCCTGCTATCTTACATCATGGAGGTGGCCATTTCTTGTATCCATTCTACCTTCCAATTTTTTTCCTTGTCTTCTTTTTCTTTTGCTTCAGCCATCTTTTATCTTAAATTTTCAGATTCAATTCATTTTGGTCTACTGATATACATTTCATTGATATACATTTCATTCTGCAGGAAAGTAGCAGAAAGGGGATGTGATATAAGTAGAATGACTCCTTAGCAACCCTTTCTTCTTTAATTTTTGAAGTCCCACAGATATCATTACAACTTTTTTTGAGTATAATAAATATTATTTGATTTGAAATAGACAATTCTCTAAAATAAATAATTCAAAAATATTTGTGGTGATTGGAAACTTTATCTTCATTCATGTACAACCAATTTAAAAGTAACGTTTTAGAAGACATTGTTAGGAGGCATAGACTTTGGATTCGAATGGTATTTTCTCAGTTTACTAACTGTGACGTTGAGAGAGTCAATTTCTTTAGTTCTCGGTTGCTATCTCTAAATTGGGATATCTTATTTGCTAAAGTCAGGAATCTGAGTAAATTAATTTCTTCCCTTTTAGCTGCAAGGTCTAGGATCACCTCAATGTTCTATGTCTTTGAATTTTATGAATAAAGTCAGTAAGTGTAGATGTCTGTATTTCCTAGATTTTTTCCAGAAATGCTAATGTTCTGTACTTTTAATGAAAATTTCTTTCTGATGAAAAATGCATTTTCAGATTTTTATTGCATTTCAAAAGGAAGGGATTTTAAAAAGCTGGTTTATATTTCAAAGAGAATGTGATCATCAAGTGTAACTATGTTTTCAAACGTCTTTGAAACTTGAAGAAAAAGCTATTTGATTTCATAAACACTATGATTGTTATATATATATATATATATATATTGCTGCACTTTAGGTTCTGGGGTACATGTGAAGAACATGCAGGATTGTTGCATAGGTACATACATGGCAATGTGGTTTGCTGCCTCCATCCCCATTGCCTATATCTGGCATTTCTCCCCATGTTATCCCTCCCTAACTCCCTACCCTCCGCTGTCCCTTCCCTAGTCCCCACAACAGACTTCAGTGTGTGATGCTCCCCTTGCTGTGTCCATGTGTTCTCATTGTTCAACACCTGCCTATGAGTGAGAACATGTGGTGTTTGATTTTCTGTTCTTGCCTCAGTTTGCTGAGAATGATGGTTTCCAGGTTCATCCATGTCCCTACAAAGGACACAAACTCATCATTTTTTATGGCTGCATAGTATTCCATGGTATATATGTGGCACATTTTCCCTGTCCAGTCTATCATCGATGGGTATTTGGGTTGGTTCCAAGTCTTTGCTATTGTAAACAGTGCCACAATGAACATATGTGTGCATGTGTCTTTATAATAGAATGATTTATAATCCGTTGGATATATACCCAGCAATGGGATTGCTGGGTCAAATGGAATTTCTATTTCTAGGTCCTTGAGGAAGCGCCACACTGTCCTCCACAATAGTTGGACTAATTTACACTCCCACCAACAGTGGAAAAGTGTTCCTATTTCTCCACATCCTCTCCAGCATCTGTTGTCTCCAGATTTTTTAATGATCACCATTCTAACTGGCATGAGATGGTATCTCAATGTAGTTTTGATTTGCATTTCTCTAATGACCAGTGATGATGAGTATTTTCTCATATGTTTGTTG
>CAUYLG010038969.1:0-26241 GCA_963573385.1 Cacajao melanocephalus
CACCCAATACAGGAACACCCAGATACATAAGGCAAGTTCTTAATGACTTACAAAGAGACTTAGACTCCCACACAGTAATAGTGGGAGACTTTAACATTATACTGTCAATATTAGACAGATCAACGAGATAGAAAATTAACAAGGATATCCAGGACTTGAACTCAGACCTGGAACAAAGAAACTTAACAATTATTTACAGAACTCTCTACCCCAAATCCACAAAACATACATTTTTCTCAGTATCACATTTACACCTATTTTAAAAGTGACCACATAATTGGAAGTAAATCACTCCTCAGCAATTGCATAGCATTTCACAGGTTTAAATAAATTATTGGTTGGCTGCTTGTTTATTATTTTCATCCCTTATTCCTTCCTGTCTCCATTGTTAGGCACAATTATTGGCATAAAAGAGGTTTTTAATACCCATTTTTAGACTGCATTCTAGCCTGGGCAATAGAACAAGAATCCCATTCTCTCTCCCTCTTTCTCTTCCTCTTTCTCTCTTACATTCGTTTTTTTTTCTTTCTTTCACTCTCTCTTTCTTTCTTTTCTCTCTCTTTCTTTCTTTCAAAAAATAAAAGAGGTAAAATATAGAAAGGGAAGAATCAAAATCCTCATATTTGCAGATAGTTTGATTACCTCCATAGAAAAATGCAACAAAACTGGATAAATAATAGAAATAATAAGAACATTTAGCAAAGCTGTCAGAAACAAGAGTGATTTCCAGAAGTCAATACTATTCTCTATAGCACTACCACCCAAACTATAATAGAAAACAAGATGCCATTCATGGTAGCAGCAGAAAAACAAAATGCCTAGGAGTTATCCCAGTCTTGCACAATAAAGAATACCTGGTTGCCAATTCACTAATGATTGTTTCTTTTGCTGTGCAGAAGCTCTAGAGTTTAATTAGATCCCATTTGTCTATTTTGACTTTTGTTGCCAATGCTTTTGGTGTTTTAGTCATGAAGTCCTTGCCTATGCCTATGTCCTGAATGGTTTTGCCTAGATTATAGGTGATCGGGAGGAAGGCAGCAAACCACATTGCCATGTATGTACCTATCCAACAATCTTGCATGTTCTTCACATGTACCCCAAAACCTAAAATGCAATAAAGTATATATTTTTAAAAAAGAATACCTGGGACAAAGTGAATAGGCCAGTGGCACTTTGGGAGGAGATATTGCAATAATTAATGTCAGAATTCTAAAGGAACTCTTGCAAATCAAGGAGGACAGTTCAAGTAGGGGAAACCTAAATGACTAACAAGTTTATGGAGAGACTCTTCATCTTGGTAACTAGAATGTTTTTCTAATTAGAATAATTGGTCATTAGAATACTGATTTTTCTAGTTAGTAATTAGAAAAACAAAATCTAACAAGATACAATTTTGCAGCCATTAGAGTAGTAAAAATTATAAGGTTCAACAATAACAAATGATGGTGATGGTATATGCAGGGAAAGAAACCCTGTTTCAACATCAGTGGGTGTGTAGAATAGTAATTCTGAAAAACAATCTGGAAGCAATTAGTATAATACAATTCAGCATGCATATATCCTGTGACCCATCAACTCCATTCCTGATACTGTTCTGGAAAAATTGGTGCATGGCTCCATAAAGGAACATATATAGGGATGCCTATCACAGCAATGATTCTCATAGCAGGGAGTGGGGGCAAACTAGGATTTAATCACTAAGAAAATGGATTAACAAAACATAGTGGCATACGCTGCAGACATCAAAAGGAATCATATGTTGAGATCCATGTGGTAACATGCATATTGTTTAGAAACATTGTATTTAACAACAAAAAAGAATTGAACAGAAGGAGGTTTACAACATATCATTTATGTAAATCTAAAACCCATACACACAAACACACAACTGCTAAATATTTCAAAGACCTATCCTTCCAACTGAATCAATAAATATTAAAATGAAAAGAGAGTTTAGCAAGTTGTCAGAAATAATGTTATGGTCTAAACATTTGTGTCCCCCCAAAATTCTTATGTGGACAATTTTGACACGCAAGGTGGCGGACCTTTGGGAGATAATCAGGTCATCTGGGTACAGCCCTTATGAATGGGAGTAACACTCTTATAAAAGAGGTCCCTCACACCTTCTGCCATGTGAAGACACAGCAAGAAGGTGTCACCTATGAACTAGGACACAGGCACTCACCAGCCACTGAATCTATGGGCACCCTGATCTTTGACTTCCCACCCTCCAGAACTGTGAGAAATAAATGTTGTTTAAAAGCCACCTAGTCTAGGGTATTTTGTTGCAGTAGTCCTATCTAAGACATACAATATCAAGTTACAAAACTCAGCAGCATTCTCTAAACCAGAAATAATTAGAAAATGTAACACAAAAAAGATGCCATTCAAGATTGCAAAAAAGAAAAATTGTCATCTAAGAATTATCTTGATGAAGAATATCTAATACCTCCATGAAGGGCACAAAAGATTTGAATAAGCAGACATCCCACATATTAGATGTGGGAACATCTAATAGTATAAGGATGTTGATGCTCCCCCAAATAATCTAAAATGCTCTGTAATCACAAGTCCAAGAGGGGTTTTTAAGAGCTTAATAAATTTCTATGAGGATATATATAAAAAAATAAAGAACCATAAATAGTTAAACTATTTTGAAATTGTTCAAATAGCTATTAAGACATACTACAAAGCCATAACAATAAAAACAATCTATTACTGGCACAAGGACACACAAATGCACAATGGTACAGAAGACAGAGCTCAGAGACCTGCTCCTATATATATGAGAATTTGATACGGATAAAGTGGCATTGCAAATTAGTGTGGAAAAGATTACCTGTTTAGAAAATTGTCTTGGGAAAAATGGCTTACTTCAGAAAAAAACTTTAAACAGGATCCTTATCTAATATAATGCATAAAGACTAAATATCGATAGAGTAAAGGCTTAAGAGTAAAATATAAAACTATAAAACTGATAGTAGGTAATAAATCTCTGTATCTGAGAGATGGAAGACTCCTTAAAAAAATTCCCAAATGATACATCAGAAGCAGTAAGTTAATTAATTTTAAAAGATGATTTGATTAAATAAAATTTAAGTGTTTTTCTTCACTCACAGAAGTCATAGACAAAATTATAGGCAGATGGTTGGAAGAAAATATTTGCAATGTATTAAATTGACAAGAGTCTAATTTCTATAAGGAACTCCTAAAAAATCAACGATACTTCGAAAAAGATACAGACAAAACAACAGAAAAAATGAATGGGAAAATGATAGGAACAGGTAATCACAGAGAAAATTGAAACAGCTACAGTGTTTAATAATTAAAGAAAGGTAAATTAAAATAAGAGAAATTTCTATATTCTTACTAGATTGGAGAAAATTAGAAAATTAGACAATGGTAATGTTGACAAAAAGCCTGAATACAGTGTCTTCCATTCTCTGGTGACAGGACTGTGCAGTGATACATTTGGGGGATAAGTCCGGCAGTATTTAATTAAATAAAGAAAATCTATACCCATGATTCAGAAGTTGCCCTCCTGGATATATATTTCCAGAAAAATCCCACATAGGTCCACAAGGGGACATGTGTGAGATGCTCACATCGTGTTGTTTGAGGTAGCAAGGAACAGAGGCAACCGAGGTCCCTTCACCAGGGGATGGAGTGCTACGCAGCAAATAACACGTGGGGTGCTGGTACCATACCCAAGGACTGTGTGTTCAGAGCAACACGGGTGGGTCTTCAAAAACCAGTGCTTGGTGAAAAGCTTAAGAAACAAGCTCTGCAGCAAAATGCCATGTGTGTAAATGGAAAATACCTTCACAGATAAACAGCCCTATACATCTTATAAGAACATATAGAAATGCTTAGGGATGGGAAATAAAGGCATTGGAGGAGTTGAGGAAACAAAACAGAATAAATAAAACAAGAGAAGGGCCCTGAATATACAAATAAGGGCAATGATCATGAACTGGGGAACTTGGTAAACTCAACGCCCTGCATCTGAAGTCTAAAAGGGAAAAAGAAAAATAGGTACCTAAACAAAAATACTGTATAGAGCAAGGATATATACCAAAGGTGCTAGCAAGGGTACTAGTGCAGGGTGGGGAGGGGGAAGGAGGGATGCAAGTGCAGATTAATGATTTGAGAGGCAAAAACTAGTAACATCAAATGAGAAAAGTTACACACAGACCAATGGTGAGTAGGCATTGAACTGAAGTGAATGATAAACTCAACTCTGCACCACAAGTTCAAAGAAATAGAAGAAGACAATTTCTCAAAATTGAAGACCATAAGGTTTTCCAAACCAAGTACAAAGTTAACTGAAAATGAGTATCAATGAACACAATAATAAAAATAAATTGTAAATTATTTACATTTCATAGTCTTAAAAAGATTATCTTTAATCCTAGATGCTCCCAAAGAGGAGAAAAAAATAGGTAAAATATACAGGAATAAGAATGATATTAACAGGAGACTTCTTACAAGCAACATTAAATGCAAAAAAAAAAAAAGAGGAAATAATGTCAATGTTATTTATTAAAGATTGTTTTTCAAGGTTAATGTTATTTATTGAAGGTTAAAAATAATTCAGATAGTAGGTTTTGAATATAAAGTTCTATACCCAGCCAAACACTCATTTAGATGTGAAAGCAGACTAACACCATTTTCAGACATTTGAGAATTCAGAAGTCTTTCCATCTACAAACCTATAAATAATGGACTGAGAATGGACAAATTAATCCAAAAGAAAGATGTTGCTAATTATAAACATGAATGGAGTAGTATCTTTAAATACTGACAATGAAGATTTATAGGCAACCGCAGACTATAAATGGAAATGAGTAAATTTTATCAATATAACAAAAAGACAGGGAAACACAAAAATGACAATAAGAAAATAATATAAATAAAAGCTTAAAATAAGGTGGAAGGAATGGGTTTAAATATTTCAGAAACTAAAATAAATTAAAATCTTACAAAAGCCAAGGAGTCTCAGGTTAGGTTAAAAAAATAGAAAGGCATCCAACTAATGGAAAAATGATACTCTCCCCGCATAAGCATACCCTGCTCCAAAGGAGGAGAGTCTCAAGGCCAATAAACACTCTCAGTTCCATGGAAATGCAAATCAAAACAACACACAATACATTTTGTTTTTCACCAGTCAGGTGGGCAAATATTTTAAAGTATTGATGATCTCAAGGCAAGGAAATAGAAAGAGGGGTACTGTCATGTTGCTAAAGACTGGGACGTAAGGGTACCCCAGACTAGACAGAATCCACTAAGACTGCATATATCCATATTCCACAGTTCAGAGATTCCACTTACTAATATACACCCGAGAGAAATGATCCCACACGCTGTCAGAGATGTGGAACAGTACAGCCAGTCTGGAGAAACATCTAGTAATACTTAGACTTGCAGAAGAATGTATTCTGCAGCATTGTTTGTAAGAGTGGAAATGAGAAACTACATAAATGTCCATCAGTAACTAAATACACACATAAAATGTAATGTGTAATTTTATGATAGAATTCTACATAGCAGTAAAAAAAACAAGATCTACATACACCAACAGGGTTGGATTTTTTTTTTAATAGAGTAAGTTTAGAATGGAGAATGCTACGTAAAGTATGACATCATCTATGTAAATTTAAGCCACAAAAATCCTAATGTGTACTATTTAGAAACAGCATGCATATGTGTAAAAGCATGAGTAATAGATAGGAAGGGCACCCACCAAACTCATGAGAGTGGATGCTTCAAGAAAGTCTGGGGGAGACAGGAGTGTTGGTTAAGAGAACTATAGCTCTATCTGTGATCGTTTATTTCTTATAAAAAGAGAAAGAGGGAGAAAAAGATCAACAGTAATCAGTCCTCAGTTGTGTGAATATGTGTGCTTATTACATCTGTGCACTCTATTAAAAAAAACTTCTCAAGGGAAAAATACAAATAAGGCAAGTGATACAAATGATAAAGAAAAGAGGTACAAAAGTATTAATGTCAGAACACAGAGAAGGCTTGACCATGAAGGAAAAAAAATTCAAGAGACAAACCTGTGTGTTTACTACTGATAAATGAACATCTAGAAGATAATAACATCATTAATCTTCATATACCTAAAACACAGCTTTAAAAATATACAAAGCAAAAACAGAAACCAAAAGGAGAAATCGACAAAGCTATGATCAAAATGGGAGATGTTAACATCTCTCACTCAGAAATCACCCAATCAAGCAGAAAAAAGTAAGTACAGGTATACTTGATTAACAATCGTGCTCTAATAGCTATAAATAGAACTTAATGCTTAGCAAACTTAACAATACCCATTTTTCCCAAACATACACGAACCATATTGGAAAATGAATTACGCTACAGAAAAATTTTTCAGAATTCCCAAAATTAAAAATCGTAAGGATCTCATTCTCTGGCTTACTAGTTACTAGAAAAGCAAAGCGAAGAAAAACAGAAAGTGGGAGAGAAAAGTAGGAAACAGCTGTGGCATAACCTCCTGTGGGTGCCTGTGAGTCCGGGAGAGGAGGCTGAGGCTGCATACAATCCGTTCTTCCTCCCAGTGAGCCCTCTCGGAGCACATGCTCAGCGCTCGGTGCTGGGACACAACTAGGAACACCCCAGTCACTGTCCTCACGGAGTCCACTGTCTAGAGTTTAGGAAGGAAGGCAATGCCCCACATAGCTTAAGGTACCAAGAAAATAGTCCCCTCATTCCTGGAACTGAAGGCGGAGAGGCAATCTAGAGATTCTGTTTCATTCCCACATAGAGCTCCAAAATAAATACCAGGAGCTTGCCTGAACACTGCCTCCTTGATTTTTATTTAAAATCCAAATGCCTCTGGGAGGAAGGCAGAAAAGTTCCCAAACTCTTGACGAAAGTTAGGTTTTCCAAGGGAGTGGGTTAGAGACAGAAGGGAGCTGGCAGAAGGGGAGGAGAGGACGGGAGCTGCCACAGAGCAGGCTGGAGGAAAAGGAGGAAGAAGGGCGATGTGGGCAGAGGAGAGAGTCCCAAAAGGACTAGGGAGGATGCTGGGAGCCAGATCCAAGGTACCATGGTTTCCCCGGGTTGATACCATTTGGAAAGAAAGCTTAAAGTTATTCTGGAAAAACAGCTTATGTATATCTCTTCCAGAGGTGACTGTTCTGTTCCTGAAGCACAGTAGAGAAAAAAAAGAAAAGAAAAAAGAAAGAGGAAGAAAAAGAGGGGAAGGGAGAGAGAAAAGGAGAAAGGAAAGGAAGGAAAGGAGAGAGGGAGGGAGGGAAAAAGAAGTAGATTTACAGATACCCTGACAGGAAAGAAATATAAAGGTCTGGATTGGGCCCCACCCCCATCCGACTTCCCATTGTCTCTTTTTGTTAGGGAGAATTTTCTGAGAAAATGTACCTATAATTAGCTAACAATTTGGGGTCCTTAGTGTCTGAAATAGTCTCTCATTACTTTTTGACTAGTTCGGAAATCCCAAAAACCGTGTTCTGAGATTCTGAGGCAGATGTGATGGGAAGGACAAGGATTTCTGGCCACGGAAAGGACATGGGCAATTTCTGGAATTAAAGAAGGTAACCTATCCCCTCATTTCTGTGAGTATTTCCTCCGTATTTGAGTTTGCCAACAAACCATGAGAGCCCATGGCTTGGTGCCTCATGTGGATCTGGCACTGAGTAGGTGCCTGTAAATGTTTGTTGATAGAACAAACAGAGAAAGGAATGAAGCCCAGAATCAGGAAGTAATTTTCTGACATGGCCGGAGAATTTGGCTGCAACCTGGACTGCCTTGGTTCCCAGGAAGTCTGTGACACTAAGAACTTTGCCCTCTCTGACTTGAGGGAGAGACACAGTCACTGGAACAGGGGTCAAGCTGATCTTGGATGAGAGATAGCATTAGTCTAGGAGGGCCAGAGTGACTCTGGGCGGGGGCGGGGGGGGGCTTCCTTTGAGAATACATTCAGGCTCTAAGGCTTGGTAAAGAACTATCTTGGTCCCTGAGATCTCAGAAGGAAGCAATGGGTGAAACTGGAGTAGATTTGAATGGAGTCTTGGTTCTTTAAGTGTTTCTCCATGGTCACGTTTTTTTGATATGGAATCACATGCTTTGATAAGGAACAGCCCCAGGAGGCACTGGGGCAGTGAACTCATCTTGCTCTCCAGCTGCCTTTTTACAAGAACTTTTATTTTCTTCTAGCAAAGCAATGTTATATACATTCAACTAAGATATTTCTCTTCCAATGGAGCTAAATGCCTTATCATAGGCAAGATCCACCCATCTAATTTGAAAGAAGGTCAGTAAGTAGAGAATAGCTTAAATGGCAATAAAGTTATGAGAGAAACTGATTAAAGTCATACACGTGCAGTTACAGACCAAAGTTTAAAAAAAAAAACTCTCCTTGGAATGAAACCAAATGATCGCCTGGATCCTAAAGTGAAGTGATATTGTTCCAATTTCTCCTTTATCAGACAAAAGAAAAGGTCTTTCCATGTAGCCTTTTGACATAGAACTAATTTAAAGAAGATTTGGGAGTATGATGCAGGATCAGATGCCTTTGCAAATTCCTTGCTGTTTTCATTTGAAATCTCTCATTTATGCTCAAATTTCCTATTAGAAATTTAATGACTTTTTCTTTAAGGGAAGTTGGCAAGCTGGGTTGGTTTAAATACAAATCTCCCAAAGGTAAAAGATCAGACATCATTATAAAAATAGAAAATATTCCCATTGTCCTTTTGAGATGTTTCTCCTAGAAGTCGGGGGATGTTTCTGAACAGCAGATGCGTTTTGGTAAAACAAAGTTGGAAAATATGTGAAACTCTTGACATCAGAACTACTTCCTGAGTTGTGTCAAGTTCTGTGGCTGCCTAGGGTAACTGAGACCATTCTATTTGTGGCAATAAACTCATTGGAAAATGCCCCAGTAACAGAAACACTCACAATCTGCTGCCTGGTGATTTTCAGTTCAATTCTGGACAAGTCCTTTACCCTCTGAGTCTCAGTATCCCTATCCGTCAAATGGGGAGGCTGGGCTCCATAACCTTTAGGGACTCTTCAAGCATGGATATTCTCTGAGTTTATGACTCATTAACATATAAAATGGGTTTTGCATTCAGCTGGTAGGGAACATTTTTTTCAAACTAGCAAAATATCAGATTGCTGAGTAATTTCTCAAATCAGACATGGATCATCCAGTGCAATCAAGTAACAACCCATTTTCTACAAGCAGCCCAAACTGACCTGAAATGAACTGCTTCCCTGCCTCTGTCCCACCCAGCCTGAGATGAGCCAATTCAAAGCCCTGATTATGTCAAGGAATAAATAAAGAGATACCCTTCTATAATGAAAATAAGCTAAGAGTTGCTTTCTCGTGGCAGGTCAGTGCATGCCCAGGTCTTTGCTGAAAATTCAAATGCAGGGAGCATCTTGACCACCTTTCAACCTGAAGGCAGGCCTAATCAGTTTAACCTCCCTTGAAAGCCTTTAGGGTCTAGGACCATGTCTTGTTCACCTCTGTGTGTCCAGCTCCTACATCAGGGCCTGACAAAATACAGAGTAACTGTTGAATAAACCAGATCGTTGAAATAGACTACTAGACACTGCTTCAACATTTATACAGAAGAGGATCGGGGAGAAATCTTTTACAAAGACAGGGAGGTAGCTAGGAGATTTGTCTTGGAGCTACAGTTGCTGAGCAAGGACACTGAATTTACTGAGACTGTAATTGTTTATTTATTGTTTAATTTGTTTACTTTCTTAGACTGTGCCTAGGGTAGTTTGGGAGGCAGATGCTGATGGGAATGTAGACACTTCTTCCTGAGCCACCCCCACCATGCCACCCAGGGCAATTGATGCCATGATGTCTGAAGACTTCCTCACAGAGTGTCCCATCCAGAGGTATACAGGAGAAATGAGGAATGTGCTTCTTTCTCATAGGTGCTTCCCTTTCCTGTTTGCACAGCTTCAGACCATGCAGTCATTGCAGCCGTAGGAAGCAGCGTGTGCCATGAGTGACTGGGCATGCATGGGCTTCTTGCACAAGGGTTCTAGCACATGGTGTTTCCCTAGGGGGGCAGGGTGGAGGGAACAGTGGACAGAACATGGGCTTTGGAGATGGACTGGGCTTGGTTTTTAATCCCGGGTGGGGGCAGTGGCGCTGAAGAACCTTATGACATTGACAGGCCACTTAATCTCTCATCTGTAAAGAAGGGAGCATTCTAATTCCCTCACAGGTATGTACTTAGACTGCCATGAATGGCTGCAGCTTATACCATTCATTCACCTTTTTGTTGTATGGGCCTGTTTTACACTGGCCTCCCCAGGCCCTTGTGGTAGGCTCTGTTTTCCCCCTATAAACACAAGGAACACATTTTCTTTGTCTCCGAAGTAGTGGAACAAGTCCGTGCAGATGACCCCTGACCTTATCCAGGAGTGGAGTCAGGGGTAATCACACATGTAAAGGCACTGTGCACAAAACCCCAGGAGAGTTAGCGCTGCTTGGAGGAGTACGGGGCAAATGTTCAGACAGGACAGACAGGACCTCAAATCGGTTTTGCCACTCAGACACCAAGGATCCTTGAGTCCTGACAAACCTGGCCTTTTCAGACCCTGCCAATGATGACTCGGGCTGGGAGAGTCAGGTTAAATTTCCTGACCTACTTGTCCCAGCCTGACTGGGGCCATTTCTCATTCAAACCACAAGTCCTAGTGAGGCATTGTTGATGTGTCTGTGCTTGTATGTGTCTGTGCAAGCTCGCATGTGCAGGCAGGCACATGTACATGTACACAAAGGGAAGTTTTTCCCCTAAAAGGGAATACTACATGATTATAAAATAATCACATAGTGATTATTTGAAAATGGAAACAGAAAACATACTTCAAATATGAGAAACACCTTTAGAAATAAGAGCTTAAAAAGAAATCCCAATTTTTGGAAAAAAAAAAAATCCCTGATAAACTGACCAAATGGCCATATTAAAAGCTGCAAAGCATGGCAAAATACTGAAATGTCAAGCACATGCTATGTTTATAATATATTCACATAATATACCAATATCAAGCACGTAATGTTTTTAATTACCTTTATTAAACACAATAACTAACATTAAAATCAACACTCACATAATCCCTCTCTTGTGCTGTACTTTCACTTTGCGACGCACTTTCTTTTCGGGCATCTAGCAAACCTCTTTTGCAGACACTCCATAATTTTAGCTGATTAAATGTATTTGAATGTAAAATGGATGCCATATCCTCAGAAGCATTCACAGGTAAAGTTTGAACTTGGAAGCCAAAATCACGTTATATTGACTAGGAAAAACCACTGGGCTTGGATCTCCATGGTCTATTCCAGTCTTCTAGCATTGCATGGCAGCAGCATATTTTCCCAGAAAAGCCAGCTAATTTTAGAGAAAATTCGTCTTTTTACCTGGCCCATGAGATATATCAGTATACCTAGGTTTCAACATCTGCTGTGAGGAAGATGAAGAACAAGATCCTAATTTCTGGTGCGCTCTTGATGTTGGAAAAATATCAGCTAGCAAGCATCATTAGCTATCTTCGAATGGACAAGAATGCAGGATTAAGTTTCTTTAAGGCAATTACACTTTTGATGACCTCTCTGCATATAAAACATGTTAGCTAATGGGGGTGCAGAGGGGCAGGCTTAAGTGTTTGATCAGGAAATCCTGCGTGAGCATATTGGATGGAAATTTGATTAGTAGCCTTAGTGACGGGCGATCAGATCCTTCGGGTCTGCACAATCAGATCTGGCAGGACTTGCCTTCTTGCCTCTTTGAAGGAGGCGAACATTTGTACAGAATCAAGACAGTGCTGGGTCCTTGGTTTTTTGTTTTTTTGTTTTTTTTTTTTTTTTTCTGGGTCCTTTTCTTTAAGTTATTGCAGACGAAAGCCTGAGAAGTACCTTTTATTTTCTTTCAGCAATATGTTTGCAGTTACCTTAATGTTGAAGAATAAAATAAAAATCGGCCTGTCCTTGAAAATTTGAGGGCAGAGGAAGTAGAAATAAAAAATAATAATAATAAAAAAGAGTCAGAAGGGACCTAAGAGAACATCGTTATAAGAATAATGGCGAAAGCTGACACTGAAACAACACTTACCATACTTGAAGCATTGCTGCAAAGGTTTTCAAACAATTCTCACAAGGCCTCTATTTGACAGAGAAGAAAATTCACAGCACAGTGAAGTGGCCCAAAGTAAGGTAGCCAGGATTTGAGCCCCTGATCCAGGATCTTGATCACTCTACACACTCCACACACTTCCACCTTCCCCACGTTCTATGTGAGAAGCTGAGTTCCACAGAGGAGCCATGACTCTCCCAAAGCGAGTCAGCTGTGACTAAAGCTATATTCTCCTATCTCTTCATTCCAGGGCTCTTCTTTTACACCTCAAAATTTCACCTTCCTCTGTCAGCGTGGCCAAAACAGAGTCCGGGCTGGGTGCTTTATGTCCATCATATCATACAATTCTTAAATCACCCTTAGAAAGGGATACAATTTCCATTTTACACACAAAAGAAGCTGTGGTCTTGCAGAGGTTAGGCAGCCTGCCCATGGTCACACAGCAAGAAACAAAAAAGAGATTTGATCTACATCTGTCTCATTCCAGAGTCTGTTCTCCTTCCCACTTTCTCTATGAGAAAAAATTAGGCTGAGAGGAGAAGAGGAAAGAATAACCCCAGCAATATTTGGGGGCCAAAAAGGCATTAAAGGAATGAGTTTACATTATGCAAATTTGTTAATGCATTTGTTTAGCACAAGGAACAGAGTCCAATTTTCAAATTAGGTATATTTACTTGAACTAACAGGTATTTTCCATGTGCCGGATCTCCAGTCAGTGAAATAAGGTATAGCATTAGCAATGAGCCTTTAGTCATGGCCAGATCCAGTCTTTAAAAGATACATCGCTACACACACACACACACACACACACACACACACACACAAAAAAAAAAAAAACCCAAACACACACAGTCTCTCTCACACACACACACACACACACACACACACACACACACCCCTAGCCCACATAGTCTATGTTTTAATCTTCCCTTTTTTTACATGCTCTGTAAGGTCCCCAGGTTACTCTTTCAATGTGAACCATAAAACACAGAGATATGTTTATAAAAGAAATCAAACAAAACAGTCCTGAAATCTGTCACCAGGAAAAAGTGATCAAGGTACATTCTGGCATCAGATTGACCCTCAGTCACAGAAAAGTCAATGGCCATATGGATCAATTATTCTGGGAAATCTTCGACATGGCTTCAGCCCTGCTGCCTGACAAGGGGATACACATCAAATGTGCCAGCCCCTTCTGAGGGAGCAACAACAGTGGGGGGGACCCACCAGCACACAAACTCACCTCAGACAGCGAGGCTCAACTCGCTGGAAATGCAGCATCTGTCCCTTCCTCAACTGGGAAGCTGGATTCTGCCATTTGAAAACATCTTGCTTCTTTTAAGTTCATAACAATTCGAGTAAAATGCATTTATTTTTTTGAAACAAGGTCTTGCTGTGTTGCCCAGGCTAGTCTCAAACTTCTGGGCTCAAGCGATCCTCCCACCTCTGCCTAAAATGCATTTTTAAAATACAATGTAATACTAAAATTAAAACAGCAACTCTCATTTTTTGCAGGGAGAGGGAAGACACTATATACATAGGTTGATCTATTTCTAAATGAGCTCAATTTGTTTTCTGGAGGTTTTAATGTTTCCCTTTCCTTTGAAATTTTTTATCTATTACAAAAATAATTCACAGAAGAATAGAAGACAAAAATCTTTCCCAGTCCTACCACCCAGTGAGAACCACATTAAGATTAATAGTGCATTTTTCCAGATATTTTCAGTCTAATATATAATTACAATCATTTGATATAATCAAAATTGCTACACTAATTTTTTCAAAAGCTTACTTGTGGTTTTTTTTTTTTTTTCTGATTGTAAAACTAATAAAAACTCTTGGAAAAAGTTTAGGGTAAGTGAACAGAATAGTATAGAAAAGAAAATGAAAATTCCCTCTAGCCTACCCCTCAGCAAGAAACCCTCTTAATGGGAATCCCCAGGCTCTGAGCGGCTCCCATCTCCAGCTTGGGTCCTCAGCTCCAAAGCCCCACTGTCCTGTCTTTGTGTCCTGGGACAGGGGACAAGGGGCTGTCCTAACATTAATGCTCCACATGCCTCCGCCCAAGCCCAGGCAACGAGCCCCTCAGCCCTGGGGCCGAAAACCCACCCTATAGTCCTTCATCTTCTTGGCTACTTTATGTCAAAATATTCATATTTGTTTTTTACTTAATAGCTAATGTCCTTTGCCGGCAACCCCCTGCCGAACCCCATTTTAAATATTATGGTCCTAATTACAGAGGATGATTACTGAATGACCAAACGGGGAGGGCAGACCCTGATCACACTCTGGAGGCCCAGCCTCTCTCTTACAAAATGGGACTCTTTTTTTTTTTTTTTAACACCATCCAATGATGTCACTCGTTTGCGGTTTCTCTGGGACTTTATTAAAATGTTTGTGACGGAGCCAATGTAAACCATCCTAAATCCAACACAGAGCTGAAAGGACTGATTTTAGGGAATGCGAAGATATGGATCATTGGGCCTGTCGAAGCCCCATCTTGAGCCAATTATTGGTGTCATCTTGAGCCAATTTAATCAATCCAAGAGGGATTGGGGGGGGTGGAAGGGGGCACAGGCAGGGGTTGTGAGCGTTGGTCAAACGTGCTGGCTCAAATGCTTGTGTCGTGAAAGCTACACAGCTCTAGCTTTCTGGATTTCAGTTGCTGCTCTAACGCACTTTCATCCCAGAGTACCCTATCTTGTGCCAGTTTCAGCTGCATTATTGGGTTTGTTTGAAATTGCTGAGCAGGGCTGATGTAAGTTTGAAAGATTAAGCCCCTGGAAGTCTTAACGGTCACTTCTCATTTGGGAGACAATGTCAAGGAAGCAGACCCCACAGACACCACCGACATCCGACCCATTTAGGGACCCAGGGAAACCAGCCCTTCTGCCTCTCACCCCAGTCGGACTGTACCAAGAAAGGGTCAGGAGCAGTCTAAGTGGGATGCTTAGAAACAAAACCCAGTGACAAACAACAGCCTTGAGATTTATTTTTTGAGTTTTTCTTTCTTTTTTAAAATTGGTTATCCAGCATTATAAATTACAAAGTGGATTTTTTTTTCACTTAAAAAAAAATGACCATAAAGAAAAGACCCAGAGTCATCATCGATGGAAATATTTGGCCATGTCAATAGCTAAAGTAGCATCAGCTTCCATTTTCCGTTTTGTACTCAGTGCCTTGAGTGGGTGACATAAATATAGGCAAGACACAAACAGAGTATTAGGTATTTTCTTTTCAAATGCACAGAAAATAATTGATGTATGTGGCACACAATTATTATTTTATTTATCCACATAATTATGTATTTTTCTCTGTGCTCCAAAGAGGATGTCGGGGTGTACCCAGACCTGACATAGTTGATTAGCTGCCCTATCCTCTCTCTTAGATTCTCCTCCCCATCTAAGTTTCAAAGGACTGCTCCTCCTCCCTCCCCTGGGGCAGCACTTCACATTTTTTATGATACCAAAGGGCCTAGGCTGCCTAGTGTGTGTACGTTGTATGTTTTGATGAATAACATCCATGAATATTCTCAATCACTTCTCCAGAGCCAGCTATTTGTCTTGGATATAGCGCTCCGCAAGACCGGTGTGGTTTGGAATAGCTAACACTGCAGCAGGCCTTGTCGCAGTGCATCTCTGCACGAGCTTGACACCGCAGAGCAGAATGTGGGACAATAACACAACTGTTTTCAACCCCGTAAAATTGAAGAGAAAGGCCCTCTTGAGTTTTGGAATTCATGCTTACTATCAGTTCACAAAGGAGGTATCCAAAATCCTAAGCCAGGAATGAAAGAATACGAGTCTGACAACCGCCTTGATGTTCCCAAATTTAATCACTTTAAAGAATGCTGCCTCCCTCATCATTGAATTATTTTCACAAAACAATGGATGTTGAATTTATCTCTTCCTATAATATGCAATCTGAAAGTTGTTTTGATTGAAACTGACTTTCCTTCTATTATAACTTGTTTCCAAAGACTTTGATTGCTAGACTTACAATTTCTGCAAACCTAATGGACTTCTGGGACAATATAGGAGCTTTGTAATTTCTGAACATGTTTGAAACAAATCCAGAATGAACTTTTATCACTGCAACCTCCGGGGAAAGAGTAGGAAAGGCAACTCTGAGCTGGGCTGGTTTGGTCCAAGTCAGTATCTCCACCTGAGAATGTGTTAGTCTGTTTAGAAGCCAGGCTAATCCTACCTTTCAATTATAGAAGGAAACAGATTTTAAATTCAAGACTCAAGGTGGGTCCTCTGAGTGTGAGGATCAAACGCTCTGGTGCTTTCAACAGCAAATGCTACTGCCTGTCTCAAGGCGGAGGCCAGCCAGGACTGCAGGGTTTATAAACAACGCTCTGCTATTTATTGGAGCTGCCCACCCGAATCCAAATATTCCTCTCTTCAATAGCGGCCTATTTACCGCAGTTTAAACCAGGGTTCTGCAGCCCTGCCGGGGTCTGCAATTTATTACTTGCTGCAAGAGCTCAGACCCAGAGTTTAAATGTCCCAAGTTGAAAGTTTATACCAGTCAGGACAGAAAATTATTCTCTCTGCCTAGGTTGAAGCACATTACTTCTTTATTGAATTAATTATGATAAGGATCATAACTTTAAACGAGGGGTGAGGTGCTGGCTTTCCGCTGGGATTGCTTGGAGCAATTTTCATCCAAGCATTTTTGTGGAGTTATTGAGTCTGGCAGGTCTGAACTTTGGAGAGGAGTAACTTTCTCCAGAACTTGAAAGGGGTTGGACATTGATCCAGGCAAAGCTTTACCAGATTCCATGTCTCGAGACAGGGAAATTTGCACTGCATGCTGAACAAATAACTGCGGGACCGGATGAAAGACAGCTCAGCAACTCCTCATGTGGCCTCGAGCGTGGCCTTTCCCTGGCAGACCTGGCCCAGGGAGGGCAAGGGACAAACAGGGACAGAAAGGTCCCCAGCAAGCCCATGCTCCCCTGCCTCTTCATCTTTCAAGCCCAGTCTGGCCTCGGGGTTGTGCAAGTGGCATGCTGGATCTTGATGCACAGAGAATGCTAGGGGGAACAGCAAAGGACGCTGGTTCTGAGAACAGACACTTTATCTATAGTATGTATATATATACAATATATGGATTATATATATATTACACATAAATATATATACATATATGTGCATAATACACACACATACCTGGCACTCAGTTGGGCTTCATTAAATTCAATTAAATTATATATATACATATTTGTGCATAATAAACCACACACATATGAGCGCGCGAGCACACACACACACACACACACACCTGGCACTTTGTTGGGCCTTAAGTTAAGCCAGACCAATATCTTATGTCTCTTTGAGCAAAAATCTCCCCAACTCTTACCCAGGTGACAAAGCAGTCTGGGTCTCTGGCTGTGAGCCCAGGCCTCCATGCTGCCAGCTGGACTGCACTCAAAGCTGTCCTCCCCGCTCCTCCACCCACTCGCACCCCCACTCTATGGAGTAAATTTTGCTGCCTGGGTTCCAAGTGCTGTGGCCATTCCTGGATGTCTCCCACACAGCCCCCACCCAACCTGGATCTTGGTAGCCCCGTAGTGGCAGGCCTTACCAGGGAAGAAAGGGGCTTTCCCAGAACACCTGTACACTCAGGGAGGTAGCCAGTTCAGTGGGTAAAGCCTTGCTTGCAACTCAGATTAGGGTTAGTGTATAATTTATCATCTGAACCAAGGCATGTTTAATAATGAAAGGGGCACTGCCAATAATTACTAATTACTTTGGAACAGCACACAAAACCAGGACTGGCCTGGCACCTCAGACGTATGGCCAGCTACTGTCAGACAACTGGAGGTCTCAGACCATGGTTCCTCATTTCAGAAAACATTCCATTCGCATGAACTTTACTAAGTCACCTCTTCACAATAACCTTCCCTGATGACTTGACCTCTTCAGGCCCACATGGTCTGACAGGCTCCTGAACAGCCACGGCCAGCTCCCAGCCATGCATGGATTATGCAGTGTTTTCTCCCCATGGGAGAGTGACTGTGGAAAAGTGGCTTATGGAGCCCAGTGTCTAAATCATCTTTTGGGGCTTGAAGAGAAGGAGGCCAAAGAGCCCAGGTTCATCACACCCTTTAGTCCAGGGTTTGGGGAACCGAGATCACATCTACAACAACGTGCTCATCCGCAATCCAGCACAACCCCAGCAACTCTACTGATGGCCTTGGCAGCTATCATTTGGTGAGCAATTGCAATGTGCCTGGTCCTTGCTCAGGGTCTCACATGGAATTACTTCATTAGATCCTCCCTAAAATCTAACAGGAAGTTCTATCATTAACAATGATAGATGAGAAAACTGAGGCACAGAGAAGTTAAGTAACCTGCCCAAGTTCACCCCACATAAAAGTGGCCCAGCCAGGCTTTGAACTCCAGCAACCTGCAGATGGCCCTTAGAAGTAAAGACGTATGTATAGATTGAAAGCGGACTTAGGTGTTGATTCAAAACCTGCCTTTACCAGTTCCTCATTTTGACCCTAAGCAAGTTTCCTTTTTTCATAACTTAATACCCAAAATAGGACCTACACTTATTGTAGGGTCAAAGAGACTATGGATGTGCAGCTATCTCATAAGGTATAGGAACCCAAATATAGTTTCTTTACATATCTGTTGCAACAGTCCTACCTGACAGTGAATCCTCCACTGTGTCCCAGCAACTGGCCACCCAGCCTGGCTTAGAATATGCTGTCTGTCCCAGTTCTTATCCTTGGGGCCCTGCCCTCAGCAGCTCAGGACCTGGCCTTAGCCCCAGACCCCTCAGAAGGTCAGCTTAGCTCTGAAAGAGAAGCCCACCATCCCAGGAGTTCAAACCATCAGGTCCTGACAGAAACTGCACCACTTTGCAGAGGTTTATTTCAGCTACTTCCAAGGGACTGTACACCCCCAAGTTCCCATTCTGGAGATGTACCTGCAGCCCGTCCACCACGATGGTCCAGAAACTAGGTCTATCAGGCACTTAGCCAATCAAGTGACCAGTGAGTTGGGACCCTGGGGCTCCATCACCCAGCTGGCAAGCCTACCAAACATCCACCCTGAGGCCCACTGCAGGCAGGACACACAAAACTGAGATGACGGCTCTTCCTCGTGCCTTCCTTTCTCCCTGCAAAAGTGTGTTTTGCATCCCACCCTACCCCATGGAGCACACATGGTTTAAGTTACTGGAGTCCCCTCTGAAGGGGATGCTCTATTGCTTTCATCTGTCAAAGAGAAGGTACCACAGCTGGGAGCAGGGCAAGATCTGGGCACAGGGACAGCAAGCAGGGGCTGGGCCAGGTGGTCTGGCCGGCAGCCTGCCCAGGCCTCCCCTCACTCTCTCAGAGCCAGGCCCCAGACCTGTGGCACCTGCCCAAGCCACGCCTCTGTATAAGAAGGGTCCCTTCCTCCCAAGAGGGTTAATCAGAGGTGAGTGTGGGACAAATGTCAGTTTCGTCAGCTTTCTGCAATGCAGGGTAGACAACAAGATTGTCATGCTTCAGAGGGGATACAGGCTGAAAATAGCCACATGTTCCAGGAGGGTTTTGAGAGTGGCATGGAGTGTGACAGAGTAAGGAATATGACTAATTTTGAACAGGGTAGCCTGTCCCATCTTTCAGCATCTATTCTCATTCAAAGATTCAATGTTCTTCAAGGAAAAAAAGTCAAATTATTCACACTAAAATGTGAATGACTAAATGTTCCTTATGCACTGCATATCATGGAAGTGTTTTATAGAAAATATGTAAATAGAAATAGCCAATGCAACTCTTCAGTTACTACCTCCCCCGATATACAAACGCGCACACACACACACACACACACACACACACTGACACAAACAAGCACAAACACATGCCTCCCCATCCAAAGCAAACAACTTATATTTTCTGAGCGCCCTGGACCCTCTCTTTAGGCCAGGCTTTTATACTATCTGCAACTCATGAAAACACCCCTTCCCTTTGTTTCCCTGGTTATCTCAAGTTCACCCTGCAAAACTCAGCCCACTTATCACCTCCAAGCAGCCTTCCCTGCTTGCACCTGCCCCCAGGCCACATTAGGAATTGTTCCATGATGTGCTCTCTGCAGGCTCCACCGGTAGGGCCCTCCCCATCCTGGGCTGTCATTGCTTTCTGATCTGACTCTCCCACTAGACTGCCAGCTCCCCCAGGCCTGGGTCTCGTTCTCCATTTTATTCCTAATGCCTAGGCTTGGCACAGAGTAGGATCTTGGGGAGTGTTGGTTGAATCAAAACTGACAATCCGCATCAAGGAAGCTTCTTTCTTTCCAAGTAAGGAGCATGTAGAGCCAGGCACACAGGGAAGAGTGCCTGAGTATGACACAGTTCTCACCTAACAGATGCACCCACAGAACACATGGGCTCTTTTCATCAGTTTCCTAAGAATCATTGTGCCCACAGCTGGGGAAAAAAAAACAAAGAGAATCAAGAGCTTGAAGAATTTCAGAAGACCCTGTGCCTCTCAGTAGGTCATTGGGGTCCCTGGACAGATACGTAATGAAAAATGTTAAAACTAGCCGGTAAATAAATATGCCATGATGAGTGTGGTGTCCACAACCCCTCAGACCTGCAGCTGTCGCCACCCCACCAGCCCACACAACATCAGGTCCACACATAGGCAAGCAAATGGTTTCTCAAAACACAGCGGTTTTTATTTATGGTTTTTATGACCACACATGCTTCTAGATTACCTTTTTCTGTCACTTGGACCTAAAGCGATAGCTTGTTTCTTTCTGCCACCCCAAGCTCTAGAGCCTGTCCAGGGTCAGGGCTAGAGACTACACAGCAAAATAGGAGCTTCCCAGGATACATTTGCCACAAGCCGCACATGGGCCCACCCATCTGCCCATACATCTATATGCACAGGCACATGCTCGCACACACACAGGCAGGCATGGGAAATCACACAGTAGGGAATTGAGAGCATCAGTCCTAGAGCTGTCCCACTTGGGTTCAAGTCCTGACTCCATCCACATTTACTATCTGGATGGCCTTGAGCAAAATATTTAACCATTCTGGGCCTCCATTTCCTCATCTGCAAAATGGGGGAAATTATCATTCTTACCTCACAGGAGTGGAATAAGATTAAATCAACCTAAAGTACTCCTAACCATGTCAGCTATCATATACACTATAAATAAATGTCAGCAATCATGATCACGTACTCACACATACAGAAATTCATACTGCTAGCCTATGATTTCCCCATAAGTGATTCTCAATCATAAGCAAGAAAGTTCTTTTCCTTGACTCTCTTATAAAGTGCCCTGAGAGTAGGGATGATGGTTAGGGCTCACAATCTTTCATTCATTCATTCATTCATTCATTCGACAAATTTCTTTTTTTGAGACAGAGTCACTTTTGTTGCCCAGGCTGGAGTAAAATGGCACAATCTCAGCTCACTGCAACCTCCATCTCCCGGGTTCAAGTGATTCTTCTGCCACAGCCTCCCTAGCAGCTGGGATGACAGGCGCCCATCACCATGCCCAGCTAATTTTGTATTTTTAGTAGAGACATGGTTTCACTATATTGGCCAGGCTGGTCTTGAACTCCTGACCTCAGGTGATCCACCTGTCTCGGCCTCCCAAAGTGTGCTCGGCCTCCCAAAGTGTGCCCGGCCTCAACAAACGTTTAATGAACACCTGCAATGTGCCACAGGTGAAGCAAGATCTAGCCCAGCCTTGAGGAGTACACTGCTAGTACACAGACAATGGTCTGTGATAAGTGTCATAATAAAGTGGGGAGAAATGGAAATAATCTGGCAAAGGAAATCAGGGAAGGCTTCTTGAAGGAGAGAAACATCTACATGCTAAAAGCTGGGTACAAGTTAGCCAAGTGAAGGGGTAAAGAGGATGGGAGATGGACTCAGGCTGCACTGGCTCATGTTAATTATAACAACCAGTAACTACAATTTATTGAGCATTTTCTCCATACCAGGGCCAGTGTCAAGCATTTCAGCCATAGTATCTCACTTTAGCCTCACTCTCAGTTCTAAGTAGAGAGACAGCCTCTGCTTTGTATTTCGTTCATGCTGTATTCTCAATGCCTAGAATGCTGCCTAGAACTTAAGCGGTACCCAGTAAATATTTGTAGAATGAATAAAGACCAAACACTGCTATGAAGGTAGGTCTAAAACAACTCCCATTTTACAGATGAGGAAACTGAGATGTAGAGAAATCAAGAGACTTGCTGAAGGATGACCCACAGCTAAGTGCGGAATGGAGCTAGGATCGGACGGAGCTCTGTCTGGAGTTGGGCTGGGACTCTCACCTCCCTGTCTGCTGGTCTGGCCAACTGCGTTACTCAGGTTCACTGAGGATGAGGCTGGCCTGAGGGATCTCAGCAGCCAAAGCAGCCACCCCTCACATGTGACCTGAGAAAAACCAGGTCACAGAAAACCAAACCCTGCTCCCCACACAGTGAGCTCTGTGGAGGGCCAGGCAGCGGGGTGCCCAGCTGGCTCAGCAGCCTGTGTTTACAATTCTCCCTCAATCTGGAGGCTACAGATTGAAATTATCTCCTCTCTGCCGTGTCAGCCTGTCCTGAGGTTTGCTCCTAGCCCCAGCACCTCCCAGCAAGTCCAAGGCAGTTCCAGCTGGGACACGATAAAGACAGCTCTGTACCATGGGTTTCATTTGGATGGGAGGGAAAGGCCCCTCCCCTGGGGTTAGGCTGCAGCAGAGACTTTTCGGGTAGCAATCTGCCCTGCCTGGGGATGGAGGGAAAGTGGAGGGACCCCCCACTGCACCCCGGCCCCAACAGCCTCTGAGACCCATAGAAGTATCACCGCAGGACCCTGGGGGAGCAGAGTCTACAGTTGACCCAGGCTTCTGTACTGCAGCCCAGGTCACCTGGTGGGCTGGCTATCTAGGGGATGGGGGAGATGTACGGCACCTTCCTCCTCCCTCATGGCCAGCCTCATTATCTGTGAGGAAAGTACTTGCTGTGCAACCCTGGGCCAGTTCCCTCCCCTATCTGTGCCTAGTTACTTCATCTGTACAGCGAGGGACTAGGATAGATGATCTTGGGTGACATGCTGCAATTTGCCATGCCAGGCTCTTCCAAGTTTCCTGAGGGTAGAGGCCAGACTTTATTCCTATCAGCATTCCCCAGCAGCCTGCATAAGGCCTGACCCTCAGAGGCTCTCAGGGAATGCTTGCCGACTGAATGACTGACAAAGATCTGCCTATCCCCTCCCTTGCCAGTGGTGACCACCCTTTCTGAGCCCCATAGGGACCTCATGAACCCCACCATACCTGGAACCCATCTTAGTGGTCCCTTGGCCAGCCCCTGACTTAATCTATTGATCTATAAATTAATCTTTTCCTATCCCTGCTGTCAGTATGGGGTCTCAATAAACATCACTTAGTGCACTATCAGAACTTGATAAATACTGGTTATTACCATTATTATTATAGTATCAGATAAGCTCATTCACACTAAGATCTTAATAATGAATAGAAAATGAACAGATCTCTTTTCTACATGGGTTCCAAGAAGGGACAACCCCAGGAGACAGATCTCTAACTATGACATCTCAAGTGCTACAAGCAGGTGCTAGCCTGGATCCAGGAGAGGAAACAGGGAGGGCAGGCTTTCCAGCAGGGAAGCAGAGTCCTGAGGACAAGCTCCACATCTGAGAGAGACTAAGGACGCAGAGACAGGGCAGGAGCTGTACAGACACATCCCTGTGCTGAGAAGTCACACACTTACCCCTTGTGGAAGGGTCTGGGCTGCTTGCTATGCCTTGTGAGAGAATACTGGACTAGAGGCAGAAGGGGTCAGCATGGGACCAGGCTGAGCCACACAAATGCTCTGTGGCAGGAAGGCACACTTGGCCTAGAACCACATACCAAGCCTGAGGCATTTGCAAAAAGCTAAAAAATCTGAATAAAGCATCAGCAATACGAAACAATTAAAGACACAAAGGTTTGGCCACTAGACTGTGCCATAGAAGTGTCCACCACAGAACCCTGGGGGAGCACTGGAATCCTACTCATACTTCAAAATCCTCATAAGGACTTCTGCTGCTAGTGGTATTGTGGATTAGATATTCTGGGGGGTGGGGACTATATAAACAAACCTCTTAACATGAAAAGAAAACTAGATGAAATACATCAATCATCTTTTTAAATGTAGAGCTGAACTTGTAGTAAAATAAGAACTCTCCAAATGTCAGAGGTGGAGGGGAGACAGGACTCCAGCCTGTGGAGCCAGCACTGCCCCAGCACAGCTGTCAGGCATTTGCTGAGACAGGGTTTATTGGCAACAGAGAATACAAGGTCTTAGGGATATGCGTGATTGGCTCCCCTACCCTGCCCCACTCCCACAACAGAATCTGGGGTTCTTGAAGGGCTACACCCTAAGTAAAAGGACAGACTAGAAAAGAAATCTGCCCATAGCAAAGGGAAACAACTCGGCTATCCTAGGCTCAGAGCCAAGTAGGAAAAGGAAAATAAAAGAATAAAGACTCCGCTGGCAATTCATAACCATAGCCTCACCCTGCAGGTCTACGATTCAAATTCACACTACCTGCCCAGTTCAAGAAACCCCAGGTCAAGAAATTAAAACATCCCCAGGCTGGTGGTTCTCTGGGACAACTGGAAGAGGCAAAAGCAACTTCTTTCTGGAAGAGCACACCAGCAACCCAGGTGCCTTAGGTTCCCTGCAGGTGTAGAACAGTCAAATTGAGCTCACAATTTTATATATGTGTATATATATGTGTGTGTGTGTGTGTATATATATATATATATATATATATATATATATATATATAATATATACATGAATGACACATGAGGAACAGTAAGTGAGAGTCATCACAAGCAGCCAAATGTAGAATTGTACCCAGAAGGACCTGAGACACTGGAATGATTAGATACAATATATGAAATAAGTACATTTTAAAAATGTTTAATGAAGTAAAACAGGGAAGAAAAAAACTCAGCAAGGAACAGAGATTATTAAAAATGGCCAGGCCTATTTGCAAAATAAATAAATAAAACCTCTTGAAATAGAAACTCAAATGATTGAAGTTTCAGGCCCAATGAAATTGGTTAAACAATTGAGAATTTGTGAGTTGAGAGGCAGATCTAAAGATAGTACTTACAGTGCACCACAGAGAGAGAGAGATGAAAAATGTAAGAGGGACTAAGAGGCATGGAGGACGGAATGAGAAGATCTAAACTAGTCTAACCGGAGCTCCTGAAGAAGACATTTAGAATTTCTTCTGATATAATGAAGAAATAATAGCTAAGAATTTTCAAAAATTGATAAAAGACATGAATAATGAGGTTCAGGAACCACAGGTAATCCACGCAGGATGAGTAAAAAGGAATTCACATGTAGACACATCACAGGGAAACTATGGAAACAGAATCTTTAAAAATACTACAGGAAAAAGACTACAGATCACTTGTACAAGAACAAGCAGACCAGCAACAATGTTTTCAACCACAACAATGGGAGCAAGAAGGCAGTGAAGTAACATCTTCAACGGGCTAAGGGAAAATAACTATCTACCTGGAATTCTGAATCCAACTTAACACACACTCATGAATAAGAGAGCAAGAGCCATTTCAGACAAAGAACTGAGTTGCCTACTATATGCCCTCGCCAAAGCACCAAAGGAAGAAGGAAAATGATTCCAGAAGGATCTCATACACACAAGGGACTTGAGAACAAGGAAAATAGTAAAGAATTGGGCAAAGTTCAACAAGTATCAGTTCTATTTAATGGTAACAATAATGGTTCATATTGGGATAAGAAATGATTTGAAACAACATTAGTGGACATTAATAACAAGCAAGGTATGGCAGATGGCAAAAGGATAATTGCCTTTAAGTGTTAAAGGCACAACTTAAAACTCTTTTTTTTTTTTTTTTTTTTGCCACCTTGTCTAAGACACATGTTAAAACTTTAAGAGTAACCAATGAGGGAGAGAGATCCAAGATGGCCGATTAACAACAGCTCAGGATTGTAGCTCCCAGTGAAAGCGCAGAGAGCGAGTGGACGCCGCACTTTCAGATGAATTTTTGTTGCCCACAGACTAGGAGATTCCCGGCGGAGGAGCCAC